>JBBMKB010107504.1:7866-21492 GCA_037833945.1 Alaria marginata
GAACGCATGGTCGTGACATGTTGTGCGTGGTTTCATTTTTTTTGCAGGCGCTCTACTCTTTCTTTTTGGTTTTTGCAAAAAATGTGGCTCTCAGTTTGTCTCGGTGTTTACACGCTCCGGTCTCAGTTAGCCAGCCGCCTGCTCATTGTGTTCCTCTATGTTGTTGACGTTGTTTTTCCTCGTTAGGCGTTGCGCATGTCTTTACTGTCTTGTGGCGAGGAGCTGGGTTATTGTAGCACCGAGTTCTGATGTAACCGCCCTACATTGCCGTGGTGACTGCTTAAAACACACGTAAGCTGGTTTACTGTTGTAGGTATATTACCTTAACGTGAATTCGTTAGCCCAACCTTCCAACAACCCGACCGCGTGTACTCGTACGTAGTATAGTGTATTAAAAAATACTGTACCGTTTGGGTTTACTTTCGTCGCGCCCAAAAGAGTAGCTGGTAGATGGTAGCTGGTACATTTTACACCGGACGCCACTCACGGTGCGGCTTGACTCCCTGGCGCGTCTCGTTCCGCTGTCCGCCCTTGCACAACAGCAGCAGCAGCTCCTACAGCTACAGCAGCAGCAGCGGCAGCAGCAGCAGCAGCAACAACAACAGCGGCAGCAGCAGCAACAACAACAACAACAACAGCAGCAGCAGCAGCAGCAATGGCTCGTCCCTTCTGCTGCGGGCGGTGCTTTTCCCGCCTCGCAATGTCCACAGCCTGGAGGGCAAGTTCACGGAGCAAGGCCAAACCAGGGCAGCAGCCCCGTGGGGTGGGAAGAACGGAGCAGAGGACCCCACTCCGGGCTACAGGCTACCGGCCTTCAGGGTGCCGCAAGAGGGATCTCCAATGCTAGACCGAACAGCGGGGTTGCCAGCGGGGGGGGTGACATGCGCGGAACACACAGACCTTCCGTGCGGCCACCACCCCCCTCTGGAAGCCATGGGTCTCCACCCCACCATGCCCCTGCGGCGATGGGCCAAGGCGAGCTTCGGCACAGGAACGGCAATAATGGTGGAGACGCGAATAATGTCATGGGGAAGATAGAGCGGGGGGGGAGAGGTCAACAGCAACCGGCGGCAGCGGCAGCATCGATGGCGGGGGGTAAAAGGGCGTCGGCTAAAAAGAATGACTCGCAGCCGTTATATGTTCCCAAGCGATCCACGCGCGGAGGGGGCGTTAACGGAGGTTCTTCGGCGGCCGAGTTGCCTTCCGTGGCCGCGGTGCCTGCCGCTGGGTCTTAGGATTGTTGCACAAGGTCTGAAGGTTGCAAACTGTCTTGAGGTTGCACAGGGTCGCAAGGGTCTTAAAAAAGCATATTGTTGCAAAAACGTTGCGCAGGAAGCACTCTTTACGACGTCGCTTCGGTGCACTAATAAATCTGTCTAAAATGTGTGTCGAGAAAATTGAGGTTTGTTTTTCTTTCTTTTTTATTATACTGTAGTTGGGGTCCATCGGAAGAACGTACCCTAAATTAGCGGACGGCTTTCTGGGAAGGGGGGGAGGGGGGGTACGGTCACGTGCAGTCGGCTCTAGCGTGCCATGTGACTTGCGGGTGGGGGGTTAACAATGGGGTGGGAGGGAGAAGAAGACTTTGAGAAGGGAGCAACAGCAGCTACTTACTACAACGGAGCTGAACCTACGCTAACTTGGGGCTGAAAATTCGACCGTCGTGCGTAACTGCTGGCTGTGTTGTCGCCTAACGCGTGATATGTTGTTTTTCGCTCGTGCCGTACTCGTAATAATGTGCGCGAGCAGGGTGTAGCAGGATGATTGCAGCGCGTCATGTATGGCCTGCCGCAATTGTTATATGGTGCCGCTGGTCAAAACGCTGAACGTTTTTGGCCCCGACCCTATCTAACTATTAGTAGCAGCACCATCAATCATAGTGCCAAGTCGTCAATCCGATAGTGAAGTTTTTTTTTGTTATCTGGTCTTCTGCTTGTTGCGGGTGGGTGGGTGGGTGTTGGGTGGGGCTGGTGGTGTTTTCGTTTTTTTCTGTACGGGGATAATAGTTTTTACTTTTCCTGCGCAACGTGTGCTCGTTTTACACGTATTCTATAAGGAGGCACGCGCAGCAAAAAAAATGTGTGAATTCACGGCAGTAATAGCAAACAGCACGGAGTATGGTGGAGAAATATTGTATTTTTTGTGTCTGGTTCATTCAGGTTTGTGCTTCGTACTGCTGCCGCTCTCTGCTACTACTACTCCTTTTTTTCTACTGCGTACGATATATTTTTTACTGCTCTACTCTGCTCTACTACTGCTGTTTTGCGGGTGGCGTTATGTGTATGACTTGTTTTGCAGGCTTGATTTGCAGCATGGATCGATTTGGCTTCGGGTGGTCATCCATTAGCATTCCAGCCACCGGATCTGCCGAGCACTTTTTATACGATTATTACGAGCGAATGAATGCAAGTTTGTCATGTATACGGCGCCGAAAAAGGGACGACGCCTTCTTTCGAGATGGCTGAAGCCTTTGTTTACTTGATTAAAACGGTTGATTGCGACCGCGCGCGGAGCCGCATCACATCATTAATTCGAGCCTGTACATCCTGTGGCGACAGATTATGTACTACCTGGTATTTAATAGATTCGACTATTTAATAGAGTGTAGAGAGAAAGACGTGTATTTCGTGCCCGCAGTGGTGAAAAAACAAAAAAACTACTACTATGATGATACTACTATGGTACTACTACCAGGTACCGTCCACCGTCGACCAACGCACACAAACAAATAAATTGACGATGGTTAAATATCCTGCTGATGCTGCCGCTCGAGTTCCTAGCGAAAGCTATACACAAGTGGCCATTTGCGTTGGTTGCCGTGGCAAATTGGGCAACCTAATAGATCTACCAAGATTGGAGGTTGTCCATAAATTACAACGTGCCTCGTACGTTGCGGTACCTTGGGAACGTCGGCCCAACGTACTGAGGTTGGGTTTTAGCGACAACGTGCCGCAACCAAGGAAAACGACCTCCTGTGTGCATACAGTGGCAGTATTAGGGTTATTGTCAATGATGCGTGGATGCGTGGCGAAATGAGCGCGAGCTATAATATTGTTTCATTTACCATCCGACAATGTTTGCGTTATCATAGTGTCAACAATAAAAAATATATGATGAAATGACCGAAATCCAGACCTCGAACAGAACAACAGTAAAAAAAGCGCAAACCAATGTATCCAACGACTACGAATACTAGATTAATTTGCGTCCTTGTTCTCTTCTGGCCCTACCCCCTCAAGCCACCAGGGCCAAGCCCGCTCCCCATGCACGTACTTCCTTCCGAAGAAGCATCAAACAGCAATCCGCTGTCCAAATAAATGGCTGATTTGGAACTGCTGCGCGTACGTTTCAACGTGCAGAAGGTTGACAATGTGCGGTGTTCCTGCCTAATACTGCTACGTATTAATATCGGCCGTAGCAACTAACTCAAGAGTCCCCGCCATCTCGCTCTTTTTGTAGCTCTACCCTCCTCGTGACCCCTTCCTCCCATCATAGCATCCATCGATGGATTGAATGGACGCGCGTGTAGCTTGCCGCGTCGACAAAAAAAAACGTCTCTCAGGAAACAGTGCCCGGTCTGTCACTCCGAGTACAGTCTATACAACAGTCAGTATGTATGGTGGGTTGATGGATGTAGGAGGTGCGTGTGAACCACCAGAAGATAATCATATCTTCGTTTTACTTCGTGGTAGATTGTAGATTGATGGACGGAGGACATAATATATATGTGATGGATTCCAAACGATCAGGTTACAACATGATGATGTGTCAGGAGTCAGGAGGAATAATAACATAATTAAGAAAAAGGTATAACATCAGCCGTCGACGTATAGTCAACTAACTGAGGGTTCAATACCGGATCGCCCGCAACAAAAACGTCATCATAATAATATAATGTACCAGGTATCAGGGTAGTATGTATGTATTCACCGTTGTCATAATAGCACACGAGTACCACAGCAGCTGCTACTACTGCTTGCTGTTGTTGCAGGTAGGTGTACTCACTCGCAGAATTTACCGGATGGACCCTGGATGGATGTATGTATGTTTTCATTCGCCGTTCGCCCGTTTGACCGCGTACACACCACTAAGTGACTATATCTATCTCTTGTGTGTACGCCCCCTTGAACAAGAAAAAAAGTACCGTTTGGGTGTAAAACGAAACTGTCACTTGTGACGCGAGGTGACGACGAAATTTTATTAGTTTTTATAAAAATATTTGTTTTCCGCACACACGAGTACGTACAAATAAACAACAACTGACGTATTTGAAATATAAAATAAACGAATGAGGTCAGAGGTCCACCGAACGGAGAAATACGAGTACGGTCTCGCCTTGGACATGCGCGGGGTGCAAGCAATGCTACTGGTAGATAGATGTGGACGCCTTGTCGGCGCGACAACATCCCCAACATCCCCTATGCGTTGGAGTGGCCTGGTCCCTCGGCGATGGGTGCTCTGAACCTCGCCACCAGGCTTCGTCCCGTCAACCTGCAATATGCAAAGGTATTTTCGCGATAACGTTCTACCGGTATGTAAATCGTAAGGATACGACGACGACGACGAAGTTTGTTACCACATGCCACAGCGCGCATTTTAATCGAAGAACAACCGTAAGGATACGATCATGACAACGACTCATTACGGTGTTTGTTGTCACATGCCACAACGTGCATTTTACCAGAAGAACAACCGCACAGATACGACGACGACGACTCATTGCGACGTTTTGTGCAGGACACATCTTGCGACAACCGCAAGGATACGACGAAATGCCATAACGTGATTTTACGATTGATTATTAACACTATTAATAGTAATGAAAGGCGATGTTTGTTGTGTGCGCCGTATGCATCGTAGCTGAAATAGTTGTGGAGATTATTTAGATCATACAATGATACAACATACCAGGTACTGTACATCTTGCGACGGTAAGGGTACGACGGTGGCAACTCGTTACGATGTGTGTTGTTTTCGTTGTGGAGATTATCGTGAAAATCTATCGGCTGTTGATCTCGGCTGGTGGCGGTAAAGGGTGCGCAAAGAAAGAGAACCAAACAGAGTAGACAAAGGATACGACGACTCAGAAAGTATCATACACTCGTAGACGATGTTTGTTGCGGACGTCATACATACGTAGCTGAAATAACAGTAGATATTCTACGCGCAGCAGTACACATTGTACCTCTTGGGGCAGTATTGCGTACTAGATAGCAGTAGTAGTCCATTCGCTTGTTGACCTTGTTGACCTTGTTGACCTTGTTGACCTTGTTGACCTTGTTGACCTCGGCTGCTGCTGGCAAAGGATGCTCAAAGAGAAGCAAGCGCTATTTGTTCATTGCCATGATACGCTCATGATACGACGGCCAATGTGTACCATACTAAACCTGTTGAATAAATATCACTATCCCCTATTAATAGACCACTCAGTAAGCACTCTGCCAAAACCACCGCTGACTATATGGCAGCCACGATATGATCACCGCCGCATGCATGTTGTGAACCATGATGATGTCGTAGGATATCTGTTGGTTATGTGTCTGTGCTTGGCCCGGGAACTCGCTGCGAGGACGAGTAGCTGCTTCGTTGGAGGCTCTCTCTCTACTAAGCATTGGTAGGTCGTTCGTCACGTTGTTGTTTTTCCTCGTCACTCGTGGTGATGTTGTCTATCCGTTGGAAGGCTAGAAGGGATCATCTTTCAAACGAACACTAATTGTGTCCTCTCTCCTTGTCGCTTATCGTGGTGGTGCTGTTCAGCCGGGAAGCCGACGGGTTTTGCTATTGAGTGTGTGTGTGTTTGAATGCGTGACCTGGGCGATCTCAATCATACAACAAGTAGCTGTTTCGTCGGCGGCTACACTAAACAATGCTCGCTCATAATTGCGTCCACTCTTGGTCGCGTATCGTGATGTTGCCCTCCCTTTACCGTGATGCCGTTAACTGTTCGCATTGAAGGCAACACAAGAATGTCCTCCACCACCGACATTCACCGTGGCGGCTATCCGGTATAGGCAACACCGTGGCGGCTCGAGCCTTCTCCTCAAACACGTCTACCCCTCCGGCTTCTGTCCGACAAAACCTTCCGACAAAACTTCGCCACCAACCGAAAAAAAAAGAAGGCGCCCACGCATCCCGTCGGTTCCTTTTAACGGCGGCCAACACGGAGACTTGTTGTACGAAACGGAAGGTTTCGGAGTCCCTCCATGGGGAGCAGCGGATAGAAGACGTGTTGTGAGGATCACCCGGGTTGTTGTTGGGGCGGATGCTGTTGCCGATGCCGCCGGCAGCGAGCTCATCCAATTCGGACCGGGGTTTTCATGCGGCCAGTCGGAGGATTTTCTACCACCGACAACAACGAAACTTTTGCCGTGGGCTCGTGGGGCGTCGTCGCCTCCGCCTACTCCGACCTACACCACGACGATCAATGATTGCGCCCTTGGCGAGGGGGGGTTATTGGCGGCCCGTAAAAACCTGGAAGAAAAGCCGTGTAGTAATAGCAGAGCTAGCAGCGCTGGGGGGGTGCTCCCACGAGAGCGTGGGATGAATGGACAGGAAGGGCGAAATATGATAATTAGAGATAGGCCGGTAACCGCCGATAGAAAGCCCCGATCCGGCGAGTCGGGTCCGTTGCCTCGTCCGACCGAAAGCGCTCACATGCTTTCTCTTTCTTCCAGCCTTTGCGCAACGAAGACCCATGATGACCCCAAGGGATCCGTTCGTCGTACAAAAGGCATTGATGGTATTTATAGTGCAGGAGGAGGAGAAAAAACGTGTGTAGACACTACCGAAGTAGGTGAGTTAATAGCACGCGACGATGATGACGATGATGATGATGATGATCGTTCTTTTTGCGTGAAGGATAAGGGCACAGCAGCAGGACTACCATCATCGGAGGAAAACGATCAAGTGAAGCCAACAACTACGCAACAAACTGGAACGACAGGCGACGAGGAGTCAGGACACATGGCGCCAAAGCTCTCCATCCAAATCGACACAGTAAATATGTCGGGATCGTATATTTCAGAAGACGGCTCGTCAAACGACAGACGGGGTGGACAAGCAGGGGAACAACAGCATCATCAACTCCTTGACGACGGCTGCGCGAGGGTGGGACATGCGTTGGCATCCAGCGGGGGCGACAGTTCAGTGTGGAACGACGACAGCACTTATTGCACGATGCTGTCGGTGACAACACTCGAGAAGGCGTCCTGCAATTCCTCTCTTTCCGATGGTTCGCTGGAGCAGCTCGCGTCGAAGCGGAGCTTTTCAAGCCACGAGACAGAGCGATACGGTGGCAACTTATCCAAGGATGCCACCGACATATTGCGGTCGCACCTTGAGTCGGAGAGCAAACTGTCCGACAACGACAACGGCGATGTTAATGCCTCTTATCCCGACAGCCACAGCCGCAGCCGCGACGTTATGCAAGGGGAGACCGCTGCGTTGATGTCGCCGGTTCCTCCTCCGACCCCTTCTGACCAGGCGAGTGATATAGAATGTCGTATATACGGATTGGAGAGATGGTGTGGGCCCGGTAGTCGCGAAAAGGGGGCAGTAGTGTCTCGAACGTTTGCTGAGAGCTGGCTCAATCAAATACTCGTGGGGGGAGCGACTGTCATCTCCGAATGGTCGGCGACACTGACTTACTATCAACACGTTAGTATCAACACGTTATTCTCAACACGTTACTATCAACATGTTACTATTCATTGGGTCGGGTCGGGTCGGGTCGGGTCGGGTCGGGTCGGGTCGGGTCGGGTCGGGTCGGGTCGGGTCGGGTCGGGTCGGTTCGGGTCCGGTCGGATCGGGTCGGGTCGGATCGGGTCGGGGTCGAATCAGGTCACGAGATGTTTAAAATGACACGAGTCGGGTCCGGGTCGGGTCGGGTCAAGAGGCGTTAAATTTTTCAAGGGTCAAGTGGGGTTAGAAATGGTGTTACCTGTGGAGGACAGGGTACCATCAACCATCGTCATAAATTTAACCCGCCGGTATATTTTCTTTCAAACAATTATGCTCGTATGTAGATTCTACGCACAAGTCACGCCTTACTTAGTCGCTGTTGTTTTGTGTACCGTCCCCAGCAGCTACTGGACAGCTTGCTTGCAGCTCTACCTACACCGAGGGCCCCAGTCCCAACGTCCCCAGCGCGGTTTAGCCTCCCTCCTGTGGGACAGCAGCCAAGGGAGTGCTACGTGCGGACGAGGAGCGAAATAATGTTTGCGGTGGTTAGCAAGAAGGAGCTCCTCGGTTGCAGGGGCGACGGTGATCTCCGGACACTCAAGGCCAGCGCGCTGTATGTGCGCATCAAGGTAACCACACAATAATACTCGTCTATGACACACAGCCATATAGCTAAACCAAGTGTTACCCATTTTGTCCCGCCCAACAATGTGCAGCAGCATGAGCGCCAACGTCGTCTAGTCACACTGTAATACCGGACGATACACATCCCCAGAAAGAAGAAATGCAAAGGAAGCCAACGAAAGGAAACAAATTAATTGTTGTGATCCTAAGAAGAAACAAGAAACGAAATCCCTTTCTCTCTGACCGCTGCGTGCGATGCTATTTCTACACGTCACACCCGTCATATGATGTATAATATGTATCTATGTAGAAACGCGAGGGTGCACCCGGGATTTCCCCTGACGAGCACAAGAAGATTTTACGCATTGCGTGTTTCCTTGAGGCTTCGATCGCAAGTATTGCCATTTTCTGTTCACCGTCCCACGCGAATTAGTAAATGTATGCCCCCCGCAACTTTGTCAAAGATGACACGGATGATGAGGTTATCACGGGCCAACCAGAGGTGTGCCGAATTGGTGGGCATGTAGCCTGCACCAATTTGTCGCGCACGGAAACGCCCAGTCGCAGCAGCGCGTCCGTTAGACCAAGTGTCGAGCCGCCCGTTACACCGCGCCTTCGATATTTGGAGGACGATATCATGCACCCGATGCGGTGGCGCTCTCCGCAGAACAGATCGGTCTCACGCTCTCCCTAAACGTAAAATTTGCAGGCAGACCAGGAATGGGGTAACAACGTACAATGAGCAGCCTCCAGAAAATCACCCGTGATGTACTGTCGCAGCCTCCACTGCCGGCGCTACCTTCCACCACAGACCGGGGTGACCCTGAAGGTGGCAAGGAATGCGTGCTATTTTTACAAGAGAAGCGTCCCAAGAGGGGGCAGATCGATGCCAGTATAGCGAGCCCAACCCTAACCTTAACCCTAACCCTAACCCTGTCCCTAACTGACCCTAATCCTAACCCCACATCTAAACTTTGCAGACCGGGATGACCCTAAGGGAAGGAATGCGCGCTATTTTATCAAGCGAGGCATCCCAAGACGGGGCAGATAGGTACACAGATGGCGGACGAGGGCAACAGTCGATCCGAGGACATCCTCGGGGGGTGGATGGACAGGCTCGGGCTTCTTTGGCTGCTTTGGAGTATTTTAACTCTCCGGCAGGCGCATGGGAAGCTGTCCGCAGTGAACACGACTGGTAAGGTCACCACACCCATGATATACACATGCTACTAATAAGAGATTATGCAACAAGAAAGTCAAGCTGAGATTTGCAAGAAAATAAGAAATTCAGCAGCCATTGTACTAAAGTTAGAGTAGAACACACCCATTGTCAAATAACAAACCCAGCCTGAGCCAGCGTCCTGTTTCTTATTGGCTGTCCTGCAATTTACCATGTTTATACGTAGAAACTGCAAATTATATACCTCCCTGAAATGCAATGGGATCGCGAGTAGCGTGTTATTGCTAAGAGGGCCGTGAACTGGCTGAGTTTGGCGGCTAGATACTATTAACAGGTGCTATTGATAGGTACTAGCTGAGTGTAGAGGTAGCCAATTAACTAATTGTATCATAGTATTTCTCGATCTAAAGCTTTCTCATCGCGAGCCAAAAACGCCCCATTCAGACACAAAAACGCCACAAAAACGCCGAACTCCGCATAATATAATACCTCAAGGAGTTGTGGCGATGCATTTTCCGTTTGACGATACGATAACCACAGGCATTTTCTGCCGGGGAGTCTTTGATCCCTTCAGAACTTCATCCACGTTTGGAGACTAAACTACTTGGAAATAGTGTAGGGTAACGTTCGATGCAAATCGACGAGTTTGGGGACTAAATTACTTGGAAATAGTGTAGGGTAACGTTCGATGCAAAACGACGGGCATAAAAAAGCTGTAAAGTGGGAATGCTGAATGAACTCTATGCGCGATAAAAATGAAGGCATTTGTATGCCGGGGGGGGGGGAGCAGAGAAGACGCCTGTAGCCACGGCTTGTATTAATGAAGGTCGGACGCGTGCTACGCTAGAGGTAACACTTTTTAAGCATTTTCATTTCTAAACGACGGGGCTCCTTAACCCAAAATCGCCGGAATGTCGCTCATGTTTTGCAATATGAATGGTTTTTGTACCTAGGCCATGGGTTTGTTCATCGGGTTGCACTTTCGGTTTCCGCAAAATCGTTTTATGGGTGAGCTATAGAGCTCCTCAGGCGAGGAACCTCAGAAGGCAAACACTAATGGTGCACCTCTACCGTGGCATGTGTCGTCGATGAGGGTAAAACCTCTCACGAGCTGAGTTGAATATTGATTGTTGATTGTTGATTGTTGATTGTTGATTGTTGACTGTTGACTGTTGACTGTTGATTGTTGATTGTTGATTGAGCTGGAAAGTAAAAGAGATGATGAGAAAAAAAAAATGTTTGCAGTGGTGAAAAGGTTAAAATAATTTTCTTGAAACCACCACCTGAAAAACTCGAAGACACCCGCCCATCAGAACAAAATTCCCAGCGGAAACACACTCGATAACACACTCGATAACCATCTCGCAGTCAATTCAAGGCAAACAACATGATCACGCCTTACGGTATGACCGTCCCCTACTTCCGGTCAACTTTACTCTCACGTCCGCCGGTTCTTGCGTCACGTTAGCATGCCATGGCACCGCATTGCAAACGCTCTCTATCACTCAACAGGAAACTCACGTCACCACATCGCATGCCCTCTCTATCATCACTCGACAGGAAACTTTTGGCACCGCAAAGTATACTATTAACACCACCGTTCATAGGGAAACTTATGCTATCGCATTGTAAACTTTCACTCAACAATAAATTATCGCTCAGCAGGAAACCTTCTTCGCCGCTTTGCAAACTCTCTCCGATACTCAACAGGAAACTTCTTCTAGCAGCACCAGCCGGTCCTCAGGGAGCAGGCGTCGTGCTCCACCCTACTGGTAGTACCGAAGCTCACAGCCGCCTTGAGGCGGACTTTTTGGTTGCCTTTACTTTCCCATCGGCACCGGCAGGGGCCTCGACAAAGGGCGCCAATCGACCCAGCGAGTCTTTTCATTTGCACAACCCCAGTCCAAGAAAAGTGAAGGGACTCCTTCTTTCACAGGGAGCATCTCCTTCGCATGAATGCCTCCCTTCAAAGGAATACCTTCTTCCTTCAAAAGAATTAAACGGGTTCCTCCCTTCAAAGGGATCCATTCCTTCAAAGGGATCAATTCCTTCAAAGGGACCCATTTCTTCAAAAGGATCAAACGGGTCGAAAGGGTCCCTGCACGCAAAGGAATCAAAGGGGCCCCTTCCTTCAACAGAATCAAAGGAGAATATTAAGTCAGGCTGGCGCTACGCTGAGTTAGTAACTCCCGGTATGCTTGGGGGTAGCGACTCGCACAGCAGTTTGCTCGCGGGAAACGATGACGTCCATCGAAACTATACTAGTTCGCCGCGAGGGGTGGGGGGGGGGGGGTGAGAAGCAGAAGCTCATTAAGCCCAACGCCGTCGAGGGCACGCCTAACCGCTATGGGGAGGACAAGGCAGGAGGAACAGTGTTCAGCCACGCTTGGTGTTGGGTTGGATGGAACATGTGTTGGGCCTGATGAGGTGTTAGAGCCTTCTGCACCCCTTCAGACGGCCAGCAATCCTTCGCCTCGACCGAAAAAAGCTAATGTGCCTACGAAAGCTAACGTACGCCGGTTGGTTAAACACCTGGAGGCCCGGTTGAAGCTTAAGGGTCGATCTAGCAGAGGGAGGTGGCCGAGCCAACGTACGGCGGTTGAGTAAACATCTAGATATCCGGCTGAAGCTCAAGGCACGGTGGTTGGTTAGACATCGAGAGACCCGGTTCAAGGTTAGGGGTCCATTGACTAGGGGGAGGTGGCTAAACGCTTCGTCGAATGGTAGGACCATGCTCCACTCCAAGTAGCTCTCAAAGAGGGGCTAAGTACTATCGTAGGGCCTGAATTTTGATACGGTAGGATGCGATTCAAGAAACTACTCCTCTAAGATTTGTAGACTTTTTTAATGAAACTATTCACCATGTGTACGCGATGGATATTTTAAGGCTAGTCAGCAAATCAGCACTGTGAATGGAGATAAATGTGTTTAATCTCATAGCTACAGTGCGGTAGACCTAAAATCACTGTCTGCATTGTGGGGTCGTGTTGGGGGAGTATAAGATTTCTCTCGTACACGTCTGTGAACGCGTTTTAGACAAGGAATCGTTGAAAACCCCAACCGTCCATGATCATAACTACGAGCAGGATCCTGCAGACAGATGCCATGCTAAGATCCAATAAGAGTAGGCTAGAACGCCTCGCCCACAAAAAACATATTCACCCCGGAACAACGCATTGAATCAACGACCACAACTCACACTGACACACCCAATCAGCGACCACAAAATATCAACATATTCGAGGGAGCAATGACCACACTGTTCTATGTACGCGATCTCTAACGGCGAGTCATCCCACGGTAGGGGTGCAGCAGAAGTTTCTGGGCTCCGAACATGAGGAGATCATCAATCATCAATCATCAATCATCAATCATCAATCATCAATCAATATCTCACCCAAAACATGACTTCGAAGACATTCGTTCGCGCAACCCGACCAACATCTCTATGCGCTAGTCTTAAAACAAATATGCTCGTAAAAATACCATACTAACCAGCAGTTCCTCACTTGAGGAGCTCAGCCGATCAGAAAAGTGTAACCCCTACCGTGGGATGACTCCGGCACTTAATCGTTCTCGCGGGTCTTCGGACCAGTAAGGCTATGCGGCTGTACCTGGATCTTCTCTCTTCTCCCATAAATACTGTTTCCCCCGGTCTGCTATCTGTGACCCCGGCATGTCAAGAAAAAAATACCATCGCGTAAAACAAATATCTTATTTCTTTCGACTACAAGGCGAAATCGTATAAACTCCGCGGCAATTGCGGTCGTGATTACACGCTAGCCTCAGTGGGTGGTCATGTTACGAAAGTGGAACACCAGTAGGCGGGGCCAAATCACCCCAACTCTATTTGATCAAACTTGAAACAACACATGAACCCCCCCCAACTCTATTTCACCAACTCTTTCACCAACTCTATTTCATCAGACCTGACGAAACACATCATCACTCTATCAAGACGTAACCGATACATCTATTCGAGCGGTGCTGCTATTCATATCATTGGTCGGCGTTTTGATTGGGCAACACAGGAAAGGGGCGAATCACCAAGCCCAGTAAATAGCCCAGTGTTATAAGGCTTAGTTTGGGTAAGCAATCGGTTAACCTTTTGCAAGTGGTCCAACGGACTAATACCCCACTAA
>JBBMKB010107615.1:8173-21486 GCA_037833945.1 Alaria marginata
GGAAGGAGAGGGGGCAAGGTTTTCCAACAACTTTGAAAGTGAGGTTAGACCCCCCCCCCCCCCCGATTATGGTATTGTGCTACTTTTTTTACCTTTAATCCCTTCGGGGCCCATACTTTAATTAAGTACATACTTCGGAGTATTAACGCCCAAAAAAACGACGAGTGCGATTTAATGAAGCAACTGCGGTATGAAGAGCGTGCAGCAGTGCAAGCATGGCCATATTACACGCGTGTTGTGCAGCTGCTTGCATTGCAGTAAGGGCAATGTGGCCGATGCTGTTTTGTTTTTTGCTGTTTTGTTTTCGGTCAGCGCTTTCTCTGATCGTCGTTGTGTTTTTCGTGAATTATTCCCGTCTGAAGCCCTAAAGGAGTTCATACTTGGAAGTACCTTATAGGGTGTTTGCGATTTCCAAACACTGTTGTGTTGGAAAAAATGTAAGAATAGCATTGAAACCGACAAATGTCACATACCAGTATAAGCCAAGGTCAACCAACGCGCGAAACAGATAGGTAAGAAAACAAAAAAAATGGTAGGAAAACGTATCTCTTAACAATTTTGTTCGCTGATTTTTCGTGGGTTTGGCTGGCCTTGGGATTTTGACGTTCGACGGTTTCAATACTAACATTACAGCAGACGATTTCCTACCCAACTCCTACACAACCAAAGTTGGTACATCACAAACACCCTAATAACATCCACTAATGCCAAATACTTTCCTGGCGTCAAGGATACCAGGTAAAAGTCTGCAGTGGTGCCATGCACTCGGTCCATATCTAAGAAGGCCCCGGACGATATTTGTCCCTGTTTTTTGCTTGTGTTTGTTTTTATGCGTCAGGCTGATGACATTTTTGAGTCCTCCGGCGAGGCTGAGCAGCACACTCCTGGCTGGACCAAGGCCGTCGTCGTTGGACAGGTGAGGGGTGATATTGTGGATATTGTGGCGCTGTACGAGTGTTGTGGTGTTGTGGGGTATTTTGTTGTGGTTTGTTGTGGTATTGTACAGTAGTGTTGTGGTGTATTTTGTTGTGGTGTCGTGGTAACACGATGATAAGGTACGCAAAGCGTTTTATGGACTATATGGAAGAAACGTATCGGGCGCTCCGGTGTTGCCGGTGTCTCTATTAGGAGTAGGAACGGTGCTCCGTCTCGAAAGGGATGCTCGATAAATGGTCAAATGACTAGGGCAAGCAACAAATTAGTACCCCCCCCTCCCTCCCCTTCCGTCTGTCCGCACACGCGTCTGGTCCGCTGCACGTTGCAGATTATGGAGTTAGGACTGGAGGCGATCGGAGAGAGACTGCAGGGTGACGCTTTCCGACCTTTGACTGCCGACGAGCTCAGCGGCTTGGTTAGGTAGGAATGCTTGCGGCAGTTTTGCTACGCGTATGTGTATCATTTTGGTTTGCTTCATTGTTTTCCTGAGGTATTGTTCCACTCTAGAGCTCTAGAGTGATTAGAGCCTGTCCTGTGATGGCGATGAGTTAATGTGAGAACAACAACGACTGGTCCGCGGACTTCGTATCGGTCTTTTGGCGATACACTAGAGGCCCTCTCATAACTAAAACGCCCGCAAGTAATTCAGCCCGCCCCCTGACCGTTTTTCCTGCCATGGTTTGGGGCGAGCCCCGTGTGCGCCCGTTGTGTGGGACGTGTCGGGTCAAGCATCTGTCGGTGACGCTGCGTTGCTCTGCTCTTCCCCGCCCTGCCTTATCATTCATGGCGCTAGTCATTCATCTTAATATATTATATGAGTATTAATAGGATATCTAGGGGTACGTAGCTTTGCCATGGACACTTTTGTTTTCGCGAATCGTATATCTGTCACCAATCGTCCCTAACGCGTTAAAACGAATCGCGACAATGAAACGTAACATTTTTGCGAATCGTCGTATTTGCAGAGCTTTAAACGGGTCGGGGCACTCTTTACGGGCCGGGTCAGGTCAGGATGACCCGACCCGACCCATGGGATTATAAAACCTTCTGTCCTACCCGACCCGTGAGATTTCGAACATCTCCTGACCCGACCCGACTCAACCTGAGTGATTTGGAAAACCTCCGTGCCCGACCCGCGGGTCATGACCCGTGAGCAAACCCTCGATATTTGTCACCAATCGTCCCTAATTTGGTTTGCACGTCGTCTCTTGCTTTCCCGTGGCGTTGAACTTGAACAGGGCTGTCTTCCAGGAAACCCCCGCTCGGGCTGCTGTGCTCACGGCGATTGGCCAGGGTTGACTGAACCAACGCGATTGGTCAGGATTTAGTGGTTGAATCAACGCTATTGGTCAAGGTTGAATGGTCGAATCAAGGCAGTTGGTCGGAGTGGATGGTTGAATCGACGCGATTGGTCTGGGTTGAATGGTTGACTCAACGCGATTGGTCAGGGTTGAATGTTTGGATCAAGCCGATTTGTCGGGTTGAATGGTTGAATCAACGCTATTGGTCAGGATGTAATGGTAAATCAACGCGATCGGTCAGGGTTGGGTGCTTGAACCAATGCGATTGGCCAGGGTTGACTGTTTGAATCAACTACCGCCTGCATGCGCCGGGCTGTACAGTAGCGGTGTGATCCAAGCTGCCCCTGATCGAAGTTTATTTTTGGACGCACAGCCGGGCTGGACTTGCTACGTTAATGACACGCCCGGTTTAGATATCACAGACGCATGGCTGCTGTTTTCAATTGGTAGGCCTTTATACAATGTCGTCAACCGCCGCTGGTAGTAATATAGCTCTCGCAGAGATTATTGCCTTGGCAGGGGGAGACCGTCATTTTCTTTAGGATCGTGGTGTTTTGTGAGAGATTTGAGTTGCACGCGTGTGGGCAGCTGGTGGTTGAGCAGCTTGGAGTGGGTCGTCGTTGAGCTTCCCTGAGAGCGCACATTTCGTTTCCGGATAAGATGGTGCACGCAACCAGGACCCGAATGATTATCGGAACACGAGATGCGTTTTTGCTGTAGGGGCACAGGCATGGCCGCTCTTTGTCTGTGGTCTACTTTTGCCTTGCACTGTTTGCCCGCAACTTCACACTGTTTGACCGCCTTGACCCAAGGTATGGGCATGTATTGTTCGATTACTAGTTATTATATCATACCAGTAGTTATGATTTACGGATAAAATTGATAACACGCGTCCGGGGGGAGAAGGGACGACATCTGTGCTATAGTGTTATAGTGTTATAGTGTTGTCCACAAGGCGGCTGAGGGTAAAACCTCCTATTATTATATCATACGTTGACATGGCGAGCACAAGTGATGATAAAAAATATGGATAAAAACAAGTACAAGATCATGCCTCTTTTTGACAGCATCACCTAGCTGT
The DNA here is from genome assembly GCA_037833945.1 of Alaria marginata. Classification (NCBI taxonomy): domain Eukaryota; class Phaeophyceae; order Laminariales; family Alariaceae; genus Alaria; species Alaria marginata. The sequence goes on from JBBMKB010107615.1 coordinate 11,492, forward strand.
GTTTTTTTGTTCAGGGTTCATATCTGTCTGGACATGGTGTGCTGCGTGTCACCCTGCTCCCCCTACTAGTGTGAGTTTTATAGCGCGCACGCTTGCAGCGCGAGAAGTAACCCACTAGAGCCGGAACGCTGTCACCGTATTATTCTACGTCTTTTCATTCATTCGTTGATCATTCGCACAATCAATCGCGGATCATCCGTGCACAACTGAAACGCAAGACTGCCAGCAAAATAGCTTCCATCATACCTATCATAAGAGATCGGCTCATTCGCCTCAGGCAAATTAACGATCTCTTCTAGTCTGTAGCGGATTGATCCACGAAGCGCCTGCGGGATGCAGTTGGTGGATTATAGGGTTTGGGCTCGGGTTGTATGATGCGGTTTTAAATATTTTTTACGCATTCCGGCGAGCGGTAACGGTTTGTACACTACAGAACCCAGTCACTTTGCGGTAACTCTGACATTTCCCCCTTCGATCTTCACGTTGGGTACACGCACACCCATCGAATAACAAGGCGTACACGTGTACACCCTACGCTACAGTAGTACGCACTCTGACAAACACGGCCTACCTCGCACAATCTTCACCGTCCAGGCTGACCACACTGTTACGCTGGATCCCACAGGGTGTGTTTCGACGGTGTTCGTCAATGGTTCAACAAATAGGATAGACGTTGTCCCCCACGGGGTAGATCGGGTTCATATTTGACGGCAACGCTCCCCCCCACGCCCCGGACCCCCCCCCCAACCATGAATGCGCACTACCTTGCTTTTCCGTGCCATCAGTCCTATATGTCCTATGGCACTACCATGGGGCTGCTATGGGACTGCTACCGGAGCATGAAGTGGCATGGCAATGGTGTGTCAGTGTTTTGAATTGCCATCAAAGTTTGCCATGACCCCTTTTGGAGGGCTGCCATGCAACGGCTATGATCAGCACGCCATGGGGATGCCATGGAACTGTCATTGGAGCTCATCACCACATACATATGTTATCACGTCATGGCACCTCATGGAATCTCAAGGCACTTCATGGCACCTCATCATGTCATCTTCATTGCGTTATTATTATAGCAGTTCCATGGCAATGCCATGGCGGTCCCAAGGCTAGTCCCAATGGTAGTTTTCACGAAAGCTGGCACGAAAGCAGCCCTGAAACTGCCATGACAGTGGGTTTCATGCACGCGCATGTGCATGAAACCACGCAATACCAGGTAGCATCATACCTGATACAGTAATGGTGCCTCAGTAGTGCCGGTATGTGCCAGCTGCCTTGGAAATGCCGGCACTGTTATAGCGGCAACCAGCAATACACCGCATAGTGCCACTTCTGGTGTTTCCATACATGCCAAGCAAATTCACAGGTACTAAAGCGGTCAAACGGTACTATCGAGAAACCACTACTGTAGGTATCTTTCTGAGCGAGAGTGTCATGGAAGCGCCTTGTAAGCCCGTCAAGGTGCGTACAGGCGCATGAGGTGGGGACACCAGAGCCCATACAATACCACGAGCATGCGGTACATACAGCCTTCACGGAATCAGAGGTGCCACGAATACCCACGAAAGGATGGAAGTGCCACAAGGTAATCTCGTGGAAATGGCACGAAAACCCGTGAAGTGCGATGAAGTGCCTAGGAAGCTTCGACGGACGCCAACCAAAACAAGAAAAAAACTCGTGTTCATTATCACCCGGAGTCTACCAGCCTCCCCTCACGCCCATGTTGCGCCGGTGCTGCCAGCAGTGCACCCGCCCACGTGCCCCGCCCCTCTCCTTGTGTATTGTCCGCCGCGGGTTGGCTGCGTATTGTGCTCTAGGACAACGATGCCTAAATGTTATGAAAATGTATATCGTCAGCCGTTGACATATATCAACGCCAACTATTAATAAGGGTTTTATTTGTGTAACGGTCTGTCTGGGGATTACGTAGAGACAATAGGCGTGTTCGTGCGGGAGTTTTTGCCGGTGGCTCCAACGATCCAATCGCAGAGCGGGCAGCGAGTGTTGTCTATGGACTTCGAAGAACTCCCTACCACTCCCTACCAGCAAGCCCCGTCCATGCCAAGGAAGCATCGCACACGTTAGCGTGACTCGAGCGCGTGCACCACTCTTGGCAGATGGGCACCGGTAGAGCACAGCTCCGCCAAGATCGGCGTGGGTTTCTATGGGGATCCCCTTTCTATGGCACCACGAATGAGTGGTTCGGAGGCAACCGCTGCTCGCTGCACAAATGCAGCAGATGGACGGCAGATGACCACAAGAGCTACTGTAACACGGCTGCTGTTGACGCCGAGCTACTAGCTCGAGGTCAAGGCAAAGCGATTGGGAGTGCACAACGGAACTCACTAGCTGCGGTCTAGGCAAAAAAACACAGCTAAAGTCACCCCGAGGGACGAGGAAACCAAGAAGACGGGCCTGGAGGAGCTCGATGGGCAAGGATACGGCTCGCTTTGCAGTACAGCTCGCTCGGCAAGGATACCCGGGAGGCATTTAGAGGGGGGTTGGATAAGCTTTCCCTTCGAGGTTTGGGGGACCGCGACCGCAACGACAGCGACGTTGGAGCCAGCAGCGTGTCATCGGCCATCGACAGAGCAAGCTGCTCGTTCAGGCATGCTTTTTATCGCTCGGTGGTTCTTATACAGTATTCATACGTACATAGAAAGCCTGCCTCGAAACATTTAATCGAATAGCTGACCACGTCTACCAAACTCATACCGCATTTATCACCCTGGCCGATGGATACAATATGCACATACCAGATAACAGAGTATCTGGGTTTTCTCACTGCAGTCCCATGGCATTACCAGTAACATGGACGTTCGTGGGTGTACAAACGGCCATGGCGCTGGCATAGCAATGCCATGTGACTGTTGTCATGGGTGTGCCATGGGTGTGCCATGGGAGTGCCATGGGATATCCATGAGCAGGCTATGGGGCTGTCATGAGACCGCCATGGAGCATCACGGCATGCCATGGCACTTTTATGGCGTTTTCATGGCTCATAATGGGATCTCATGGCACCTAATAATGGCACCCCATGACATCGCCAAAGCACTTCATGGCACCACAAACATGTCATTACCACGGCAGTGCCACGGCAGGGCCACAACAATCTCATGGCTACCCCCATGGCCGTTTTTATGACAGCTTTCATGAAAAATGCCATGAAACCGTCATGGCAGTCGGTTTCACGAGCGTTCATAAATCACATGCAAATCTTCAATGAGAGTGGGAAATGCCATGGATTCCATGAAAACGCATGGTGATGATGATGCCGATGGCTGCTCTGCGAGAGGTAGTGAGCTACAAGAGAGGTAGCGCATCATGACATAGTGGCCAAGCCATTTCTGACTGGCGGCGCTCCTCAAGTGACGAACTCCTGTACTGCACTGTACTGTACTATACAGTATTAGTAGGTCTGTACTGTAGTACCGTTGGGAACCCACCTGTGCTTTACACAATTATTGGTTCAGTATCGAGACTACGTGAGAGAGTTCACAACTTTTCTCACGGTCAAATTTTTGATGAGGTATATACCTCCTCATGCGAGGAACGTCGCACGTTTTGGATTAATCCCTACCCTAGCATGAGTCTGAGGTGCCATTGACATTGACATTGACATTGACATTGACATTGCCCATCGGAGATTCAAGCCCACAGAAGCCGGTGGAAGTGCCTTAGAGGCTTCATGGAAGTGCCATGAAAACCCATGAATCCGCCCTATGGCAGTCCCATGGAAGGCCCGTGAAAGCCCCCGAAGTGCCATGAAGTGCCATGGAAGCTTCCATGGGCGTTCGCGAAAAACTAAATTATGTGCACTAGGAGGACGGGGTGAGAGGAAACGCTCAGCTAGATACATTGGTACCAGGTAAACACTATGAGTACAGCGTACGCTTTCTGAGGGGTAGCCGCATATCACGGTAAGCTTCACCTTTTCGTGGCAGCCTACTCGGTGTTGATCAGAAAAACGCTAGGATCACAACCGTTTTCCAGGGAAGTTTCCGATTCCAAATCTAACCTTCCGCATTTCGTCCTTGATCCTTCTTGCGGATCACCTTGGCTTGGATAGCCTCCAACCCACTATTGATAGATACTCATCGTATATACCGATCGAGTAAGATCGGTTCTATTGGTATACGTATCTTTATCAGGTCGGTTCGGTTAGGACGGACCCCCCTACTTGCTATGCACGAGTAGTCCAATCCTCTGCGGTTACGGCGTCTTCGGTTTAGCTCCGTGCCTTCAAGTATGTGTACGGATTAGTTTGGTTCGGAACCGTCTCCTCGGCAATGCTACGTATCGGATCGGTCAGGGCGCTGCTAAAATCTCAACGATGCACATTCTTAGGCATTTTCCAAGGGATTACCATGGCTGCCGCCTGCCATGGTACTTCCACAGAGTACTGCCTGAAGGCTTGTGACTGTGCTGCGGCAATATCGTGGCAGCTGCCATGCCGCGCCACAAGGACATGATACACGGTCAAAAGCTGCCGTGGCTGTATTGCCATTACAGTTTCTTCATAACCTCCCATGCATTGCCATGGCATTGGATACCCATGGGAGTGCCATAGCACGGCGATGTCAGTCCCATGGTACCGACATATACCACTTTCATTGCAACTCTATGGTTTTGTTCGTGGCATGCTGTGGAAGCTATCGTGGCATATTATTGTCGAAATCGGTGCCATGAAAGCCGTGGCAACGCCATGAGAGTCGATGACACTGCCCATGGCGCTGCTGCGAAAACCCATGAAAGTTCGTGATTGCCCGTGGAATCTCATGAAATGAACGCCCATGGAATGTCATGGGCTCCCATCGCATCGCTATGGCAGTACCATGGCATTTTTCAAGAATCAATTGCCCTCACATGGGTTACCATGACAGTGCCATGGGTTACCATGACAGTGCCATGAAGGCCCATGGCAGTGCGCCATGGAACTACCATGGACGTTCATGGGAGTGCCATGGGACAACTATGGGACTATGTTGGGTATATAGTATCAGGGGAGTATGAACTACCATACGACTGCCTCAAGCGTTCCATGCGAGTGTCATGAGATTGTTACCATACGGTTTGATATGGCTTCAAGAAGTTCCATGGGGTCTCATTACGTCCCACCAAGAGCCACGAAAGTGCCATGAAGTTTTTTTGTGGAGTATCACCAGGTTTTAAGTAGTGTCATCAATGCCCTATGAGAGCTCGAGCAGTGCAATGATGTTGCATGTAATGGCATGAGGGTTCATGCTATGAGGCTTTATGAAGTGTCATGTGGCGCTCTGATATGAGGCTTCATGAGGCGCCGTGAAGTGCTAGGAGGTTTCATGGAGTGCCATGAGGTGCTGTGAGGTTCCTTAAAATACCATGAGGCTTCATGAAGCGCCATGGAAGTGCCATGAGGCTTGGTAGAGTGCATGGAGTGCTGTGAGGTGCTTTGGGGCTTCATTGAGTGCCATCAGGTTTCATGAACGTCAATTGAAGCGCGATTAGGCTTCGTGGAGGGCATGGCGTGCCGGTGCCATGAGGTTTGAGGTTTCATGGAGGGCCGTGAGGCTCCATGAGGTTCATGACACATGCTACTGTAATTGGTATTATAACATAATAACATAATAACACCAATCATTATTGGTTTCTGAGGCTCTTAACTTGAGGAGCTCTATACTTCACCCACAAACTCAATTTCCACAAAAAATATAGTGAAACACAATTAAAACACCCCATGGCCTAGGCACACAAAACATCACAATACAAAAAAACAATAATGGAATTCGGACGGTTTTGGGTTAAGGAGCTCCGGCATTCAGAAAATAGTTTAGCCCAAAAGGCTACAACCCCTATCGTAGCATCCGTGTCATGGAATGCCATGCAAGTGCCACGAGCAGAGCAAGGAATAGGCACGACTTAAGTCACCAACTATTAATAGGTTTTAGTCGAATACATAGTTAGTCGCTTCCCGGAGGTGCCGACTTTCCGACTTGTTGGGTTTCCATACTTGTAGGAAGGTTGTTTAATGCGGGATGCATTTTTTTCATTTTTGGGTCGGGGCGACCTCGGCCGGGGAGAACTTATTTGGCTCGCTTCGCTCGCCTGACTTAGTCGGCAAGTCGGCTGGCCATCAGCTGGTTTCGCCTGCCGATTTGCCGACTTAAGTCAATTTCTTGGCGAACAGCAACTAGTTAGTAGTCGTGAAACTCAGCCGACTCACAGCTATAGCCATGAGGCCTAATGAAGTGTCATGCGGTGCTATGAGGTTTCGTGAGGTTTTGTGCGGGATCACGAAAGTGCCATGAGGGTTCATTGAATGCCATGAGGTAACGCGAGGCTACAGGGGGTGCCATGAGGTAACATGAGAGAGAATAAGGTTTCATGAGTGTCTATGGCACTTCTTCACTATTTCGTGGCACTTCATGAACACTGACTAAATCTCTTGGGCACCCATGACACTTCATAACACTTCAACATACCAAAAGAGCCCATAGTGAAAAGTTCATGGTACTCCACGAAACCTCATGGGCACCTCATGGCGCTCCATGAATCCTCACGTCACCTCGTGAAACGTCATAGCACCTTCTCGCACTTAATGAAATATATTCCACCGCATGCACCTTCTGGCACAAAATTAAAGCATAGCGCATCTCATGATACGCCATGAAGCTTAATGAAATCCTATAGAACCGCATGATACTCCAGGAAGCCCCATGACACTTGCATGGGACTCAACGAAGTCTCACGGAACCACCGGGTGACACAGTATGGCACCTCATTGTACCTCATGAAACCTCAAGGAATTCCATGAAACCTCACAGTGCTGTGGCTCTTCATGAAAAGTGCATGGCTCTTCATGGAGCGTTCATGATCTTTCATCAAACCTCATCAAACCTCATGGCACCTCGTTGTACTTCACGAAACGTCCATCGCACCTCATGAGACATCATGGCATTTCGTGGAAGCCCATACCATGTCGTGAAGCGTACATGGTACCTGGTGGCATGCCAGTAAACCTCATGATGCTTCCTGGAACCTCACGGGGCCTCATGAAACTGCGTGAATCCTTCATGTAACTCATACCTTGATGGCACTTCAATCGACATGCGCTACGATGGAGGTAGCATTTTGGGCCGAAACCGTTTCTGACGACGGGGCTCCTCAACTGAGGAACTACTCGTACCCATTAGTAGTACTGTCGGAATATCACTCACTGCGTTTATATTGTATTCGTTCACTATGGGATTGCTCAATGGGCTGCGCTTCATTTCCCCTCAAACACTACGACACTGTCATGGGGGTACTTTTATGACATCGCACATCTTCCATGAAATTCCTATGAAGGCGCACGAAGGCGCATGAAATCCCGCGAGGGGCCATGACAGCCCACGATAATGTCATGGCAGTGCCATGAATCCCATCAAGAGTTTGCCATGGCAGTCCGATGGAAGTGCTATGATGTTTCATGAAGTTCCACCAAGTACCATGGAGGCGTCAATGGGCGCTCACTCAAATGTAAAATAGTTTACATGCTGTATGTGGTATGATTTGGTGGCAGGAACTCATCGATGATCCATGGGTCAATATTATAAGCCCATGGGCGACTAAGGGAGCAGGGTTGTATACTCGTGGGTGACCCATGGACGACCCGTGGGTCAGTACAATCAAGTCGTCGGTGACTCCTCCGCGACCCGTAGGTCAGCACCTTAGACCCGCGGGTGACCCATGGATGTCCCGTGGGCGACCCCATTGGCAAGTACTGCAAACCAACGGGTGACCCATGGGCGACTCATCTGCCAGCACTATGAACTAATGGGTGATCCTGGGCGACCCATGACTTACCCATGTCCGAACACCACAACACAAACTCACGGGTAATCCATGGATGAACCATGGGATAGCACTATATACCCATGGGTGATCCATCGTCGACCCATGAGCCAACAACTATTAATCCATTGGCGACACACGGGTGACCTATGTGGTCACTGTATACCCGTGGACCAGTGCTACAAACCCATGAGCAACGCATGGGCCACCCATGGGCCAACACCATAAACCAGCGCGACCCATGGGTCATCACCGTAAGCCCATGGAAGACCAATGTACCGGTATTACAAAGCTATGGGCGACCCATGGGCGACCGACCCATGGGCTAGAACTACAAACTCATGGGTGACCAATGGGCGACCCATGGGCCAACACAATATACCCACGGGCGATCTATGGGCGAACACTCCAAACCCATGGGCCACTCCTACCAACCCATGGGCGACCCACGGGCGACCCGTCGCCCAACGCCATAAGGCTATGGACGACCCATGGGCTAGTACTCCAAAGCCAGGGGCGATCCATGAGCGACTCGTGGACCAGTACTACAAGCGCATGGGTAGCCCATGGGCAACATAGAGACCAGCACGTAAAATCCTTGCGCGACTCATGGGCGACCCATGGTCAACCCACTGGCTAGCACTATGAACCCGTGGGCGACCCATGGGCGACCCGATAACCAGTACTATCAAGGGCGGTCAATGGACAGTACTGCAAACTCACGGGTGGCCTAGACAGCCCTACAAACTCATATTCGACCATGACCCGCATCTCCCAAACGTCTGGTGTACTGACCATGGGTTGCCAATGGGTCACCCACGGGCTTGTAGTGGCCTATGGGTCAACCATCAGTCGCCGAAGGGTTGCCCGCGGGCTGGAGTGCTAGTCCATGGGCGATGTTAGGTAGTACTGGCCCATGGGTTGCCTATCGGCTGCATATGGAGCGCTCATGGGTCACCTACGGGAATATAGTTGTGCCCCATGGATTTTTCCTGTTATGGCCCGTCAATGGGTTTGATAGTACTGGCGCTGGGTCGCCCATGGGTCATCCATGACTTCATGGTGCTGTCTCATGGGTCACCCATGGGTCGGCGAAATAAGACGGAACCAGAAGAGCCGAATGGGAAAACGAAGAGCCAGGGAAAACGAAAGAGATGTGTGTACAGTGTACAGTACAGCTGCCCGCTGTTCGACCAGCCAGAACGGCTGTACGGTCAGCGAAACTATCGAAAAATATCGGCATATCGGAACGTATCGTTCTGCTGAATGAAATTATATGTAACACATTTACAACCAAAAACTCAGTTGAAACCCAGCTAAAGTAACCATATACAGGTTAGGTGTACCTGGGTATATTCACCTAATAAACAGATACCAGGTACTACATTATGTCCTTTAGGCCAATCGCGTTGTTCCTGTGGCGTATTTTTCACTTGGTTTGAGTATGTACCTGACTTTGGGTCAAATGTGACCAGGGAAACCTGTTTTGAATATGGCCCTTTATTGAACACCTGGTAGAACTAATGGACCCGTGAGTTCTTCTGCGGAGCACTTGGAGTTGGGACCCTTGCTACGGCGGTAGGATCGTACCCACCTTTTCCAAGGCTCCTGATTTGAGGACCTGTATACTTCAACCAAAAACCGACTTTGAGAATTGTGCGCTTAACCTGATAAGCAATCCCATTGACTAGACGTCTAACGCATACCAGGTACCAGGTATTAGTTGTAACATAGATGGTGTTCCAAATATGTTGGGTGCTTATGTGCTTCTTCAGTTGAGGAACCCCGCTAATAATGAGGGTTTTGGGCCGGATTTTGGATCCGGCTCCCGAGGATCCAAATAGTCCTCTTCCTAGTTGGGTCGCGCACGTCCAGCAGTAGTACATGGATAGGCGCACACACGAGGAAGTACATGTAGTAAGGGGTAACACATCGAGAAAAACAAAACAGCTTGAGGGTTGCGATATTTAAATGGTTGATATGTTTCTGTCTGCCTGTCTGTCTGTCTGTCTGTCAGTCAGTCAGTCAGTCAGTCAGTCAGTCGGTCAGTCAGTCAGTCAGTCAGTCAGTCTGTCTGTCTGTCTGTCTGTCTGTCTGTCTGTATGTATGCATGTATGTATGTATGTATGTATGTATGTATGTATGTATGTATGTATGTATGTATGTATGTATGTATGTATGTATGT
>JBBMKB010107726.1:0-21471 GCA_037833945.1 Alaria marginata
ACGATTTTGGGGTTAAGGAGCCCCGTCATCCAGAAAATAAAAACGCCAAAAATGCTACCTCTATCGTAGAACGCGTCTCCCATCTATTGTCTCCGCACTTTTTTTTTTCTCCGTCTCCCTCGCTAGACGTAACCCAAATCCGGGGTCCCTGAGCAAAATATCTTCTCCCCCCTGCCCTCTACGGTACGCACCTTCCTCTTTATCGAGAGAAGTCTGGTGCAGCACTTTTCCCCCTCGTCGGTTCGCATCGAATTGAGCCTACCTACGATGCAAGACTTTCTCAGCAGTTGATTCCTGCTCCTTTTGTTCTTTTTAAACAAACTCAAAAACCAGACTCACGTGGGATTTGAACTCCAGAACCAATGCTATTAGTAGTCAAAAGTCATACCCATATGGTATTTGAACTCCAGAACCAATGCTGGTACACTATGAACAGACGAACGTAGTTAGTAGGACCAAATATTGGTAGTACAAATAGATAGATATATAGGTTTTAGTGTCTACCGTAGGTCCTATGAACAACGTTCCCCCGTAAATAGCATTCGAGGGTAGCCACTAGACCACCCAGGCGGCCGGTTTAGTTATGGTAGGTAAAAAGAACGACAAATATTGTTAAGAACAAGTGGTATTCCATCGGAATTTGGTAGGTCCTCTGTCGGGGAGCCCTGTCAGCCAAATCAAGTTCGGCCAAAAAGTGTTCCCGCTCTCCCCGGGGCACGCTTTCCGTGCCACCACTCCCTGCCCAGCCTCTTGTTCTAGCTTCGGTTAAATTATGTGATCACATTTCCTTCTCTCTCCACCTGCCCTACCGCACGTCCAGATTCCAAAAAATAATAAGTATAATACCCAGTACGGTACCAGCTATGACACTAGTCTCGTGTACTATTATGTGTGCGACGTAACTAGTTTTCCTCTTGTGCCGTTTGTATGTGCTGTGTGATATCTCGCGCTCTTTATGTTTTGGCACCAACTCGCCATTGTCACGTTCGTCCGTAGTTTCTGACCAGGGAGGCTAGACCTCTCTAACCTTCGAAAGTATCATCCGGACCAACCGAGCCAGCCTCGTTAGGGGTTGGATTTCGGAACTCAAGCATTTCCCACGGACGGGGCTCCTGGAACGAAGAGCTATCATATACCCAATACCTTTGATTTCGTGATGATTTTAATATATGTATTATGTGTTGGAAAGTTTTGAATTGCACATGGGATGGTGTATCGTGTTACCCTACATATTTTGTCGAGGTAGGTCGTTGGATGAGATGCAAAGCTCCTCAACTATGGAGCTTCGTGGTTTTAAGATGATAGCCCTACCTTGGCACGCGTCGACCCTGGATGACTTATATGTAATTATGTTTTGGTGCGCATTGTCGGTGGTCGGTGGGGTGTGGACGACAACTAACACATTGGCTTTATCACAAACCACTACACCACCAGATAAGGAAGTATGCTGTGCTGATATATCGGGGTAGTAACCTTCGTGATATGATCTGTGATGGAGTAACAACCACCTTAAAAAATTACCATGGCAAGTGTTGGGGTGAACTTCTCGAGCCGAAGGTATGGCACGGGAGCACATATATACATCTTCTAACGTTCACCCTTTGCTTTGCCATTTTGGTATCGCTACACGTGTCTCCTCGTGACCCCCTCCTGGTTTCATCAGGTAGCGTATATGTAGCCCGAAGAGGGGTCGGTCCACGCTGTGGCGCTGCAGCGGTTTATACCATGTGCAAAACAACGGCTTTCAGCCCCTTTGGAGCCTCGCCCGAACAACCGTCGAGGTGCCCCAGCCAAAGAACAAAGTGCCTCGACTGACCTCATCAACTAGTTGGTTGTGATTGTATATGTGCTAATGTGTGTGGATTTACACCCAAAACGTGTTAATAATAATTCCAGATTGAGACACTGGGACTACGTTGTTGCCTATATCCACGTTTCCTGTACTTGATGATTCCTCGTGCGCTGGCTGACCCTTTCCATCTCTCATTATTTGTGTTTCCATTAGTAGAGTGTTTGCGAAAAAATTTCTTCGGAAAAGTACTTCCGTTCCGCTAAAAAAGCGTCAATTCCCTTCCCGGCATGATTTTGATGAGTTTGCGTTGGAAGTAAACAAACAATCCTGCAGGCGACGCCTCCAAAACGGAGGGGGGAAGCGGAGGTGGGCGGCAACAAGGCAAACCGAAAAAGGAACTAAAAGCAAGAACAAAAGAAAGCAAAAGCACAGCGTACGAGTAGCGACGGCAGCCAAGCAGCGGCGGCGGCAGAGCTAACCACAGTGTCGCCGCTGCCATCCAACCACGGCAAGCAGCAGCACCCTGACGGCAGCTAGTAATAGCTGCAGCAGCTAGGTGGCAGTTGGTGGCAGCATCATCAGCTTCAAGAACAAAAAAACAAGCAGCAACAGCAACAGCTCTCATTTATGCTTCATTCAATTTTGCGACCGGCTGTCTGGAATCTACACACAGATCTGGAGGATTGAATTTGCACAAGTGATATCAAGCGAAAAATACGTTCGATGCCCACGCCCGTACTCGCGACGATTGTCGATCATTGCACACCACCCAGTTGTGCCTCCAGTGGAGGTGGGAGAGCTGCTGTGCGACACCCTTGAAGTGGCGGAGGACGCAACCTTCTTATCTTTCATGGTTCACGAGGGAGACACGATTGTCGCGGAGCGGTCGTCTTACACTGTTGCTCAAGGGGACTTATTTACGGACGGCATCGGCCGCAAGGTAAGCGGCATCAGAAACGATCGAAAGTGCATCGTCGTGACCTAATGTTTTGTGTCATTTGGCAGTGTGCAGCATAATCTTCGAGATTGGTCACCCACACATATTCCCGGAAACACTAATATGAGAGCTACGGGAAGAAACAAAAATGGAAACGTATGCATGAAGGCTGACTCCCTTCGGTACGGGTTCCTGCTTAGCATCGATCGCACCCACATTGCGTACGACGTTTCCCGTTTCATGCCTTGCATCGTACGCTATTAGAACTATTTCAAAAATTTCTTCGTTCTACTCGGTTTCCTGTTTTCTTACCGTAAACATAGGGCTCGTTCGCTCAGTGTAACTTACATCTAGCAGTCACTCTTGGATCTCGTATTGCTCGGCGCTGTGTAATCTGTAAAGATGGATGCGTGCCTGGTCGGCTCGCCACTAGTATTGTATTCTGCTATTAATATGCGCTTTAGTTGGCTTGGCGAAGAGTGCCAAATGGTTTGTAACCCCTGTGCCTCAAACGTTAGCGATGTCAATTTTGGTTCGGTTTGGTTTTGTCGGGTTCGGTTCTGTGACGTGGAGTAGCTGCTCGGATCGGTTTGTTTGGTCCTAGGTTCTCATCTGCCCCCTCGTAAATGTGTGGTTTGTACTCATGCATCGTCGTTTGTGTTTTCGGTCGAGAACCAAAAAAGTCATGGCGAGTTTCGCAAACGTACGAAACGTACGAAGTAGGCACAAGCACAATGGCCTCGGCATAATATAGCGATAAGTTATGTGGATGCCCTTTCGATGAAAGCGGTCTGCCCACCGCTGGACATATTCGTGAAACAACGACTGGTTACCCCAGGGTATACATTGACACACGCCGTTCATTGCCCCAATATAGTGTGTCTAGCTTGCCTGGGTCAGTATTCTGTGGGTTCCGTTTGCAGACTGGCAACTGTGGATGAAGGAGCAGAAGTTTAACTCGGGAGAAAAAATCGGCAGCCCAAGCTCCTGGTATTCGTGGTGATAACAGGCAGCAACAACTCGGGAAGTGTGACAGAGCAGGCCTTGAACTGTTCCAGACCGACGTCCGCGTGTGTAGCGAACCAGGGTAACATCTTGGTCTGTGTTAAAAGTGGAGTTTGCCCTAGTCACGCAGTTGACTAGGAGCCGAGTTGTGTGAAAACCTGGAGTCAGACAGGGAAAACACTGTTTACGGACACACTATACGACATGCAGAAGCAGGCGCTCGCGCCGGTCGAATCATACAGAGAAAGTGCAGAGTGGTCCATAAGCGGCTTGGGAGTGGCTCGAAAATTGTTTTTTTATGGAGTGGGGCATAGCGACAGAGTAGAAACGAGACGGTGGCGATGAGTACGAGCGCGCACAGTTCACTTTTCTGGCTTGCGCGCCTAATAGTCTACTGACTTATATCTCTCAACTAAAACAAAAGCGTGAGCCGTAGTGGGGAGTGGGAAGGAGCGCTGGTTACGCTAGGGGAACACAAGTCCAAAGTACGAACACAGAGAAGCTGGGAAAAAAGCGCCAAAAAATAGTAAATTGGACCAAACACACTCAAGACGAAACGTTCCACACCGGAAGCGCAAAATCGAAGGGACACACAACGTTGTGCACGGTTGTCGCTGTCCTGCCCGATTAACGAATCACAATCCATAGACAACGATCCATGGAACTCCCGAGTATCGACCATGGAACTAACATATCAAGAGAACAAACACGCTGATGTACCTTGCAACCAACCACCAACTGGACTTAACCAGTATCCCACACGCAGCTGTCCCCTTTTGAGTCCTCTCGTTCATCTACGCAATCGGTTGTTTTACGTCTGGCTTGAAGCAGGTCTGGACAGGAACTGTCATCTACCCTGAACAAGCCGAGGATGAGGCTGTGCGTCGGACGGTCAGCATGGCGTGGGGCGAGGTGTGCGACACCGAGGCAAGCATGCAAGGGTTTGTCATATCGGCGATGCAAACGGTCAAGCCTAACGTCACTCTTCTCGCGAGTGACGTTCCCAAAACAAAGCAAAGACACACCGGCACCCAAACCAACGTACGATACCGATGGTTTGACTATTATCACGACCACCGGTACGGGAAAACCACTGGGTAATCAACGGCCCGAAACACACTACGCATTTATTTTGCTTGTCATAGATCGCGTTTAGAAATTGCGGAGCCCGGTTTACCATGGTGGTAGGTATCTTTGTCATCACAGTCACCGGAATTCAGGGCAAGACATCACCACCGGTGAGGCTCCCTGTCATCAGCGATGTACTCTGTGTGAGACATGCGAACGACCTGACCGTCATGCATTGTCATATTTGAGATGGATACAAGTGCGCAAGTTGGCTACAATTTAACTACGTATGGGCAACGAGCAGTGATCACACAATCATCATGCGTTACGATAACGAAGTTCAGCCGAGGTAAGCCATGGTATTCAGTAGTAGACTGTGCAGAGTTCTGCAAAACCTTACGAACGTGCTGACTACAACCCGTTGCCTTGCACAGAAACAGGCACCGCGAAACAGCAGAGCCTGCCGCTTATTAAGTGACCAGATACCCTCCCACAGAACTATGGGGTATTCGTCGCCCTACCCTACCTTGCACTGGGCAACGGCGTCGGCGAACTACACCTACCTTCCAAGTAACCGAACCGGAAGGCGAGGGGTCTACCTTGCTAAGCCCTTGACGTAGAAATTGATCGGTATATTTCGGTCACGTCGTTGGATGTTATGTGTTTGTTGATAGTATGATTGGACCGATTGCTACACAGTGTCAGACCGCAAACGGAATAAAAACAAGACTTTGGTGAAACTCAGACCGACCATTAGACCAAGGCTACTACGGTAGGCGGGTCACGTCTAAGGCTCATACGAGTGGCCACTGCCGTATATACGTTTGCAGATCTTAAGCTACTACCAGGTATGATTTTCGGTTTCGACATACATACCGCCGCCAAGAGGTTGTCTGTTACGCGGCATCAACAACGTATTTTTGTTTCCGTTTGTGAGAGAGGTATGGAGCCACTTGCATGAGTGGCCTATGCGATGTAAAGGAAATGGGGGGTACACCCCCCGTACCATATCGTAGCCTTGGCCTATATACATACGTATGATACTCTCATAACATACCCGCTAGGGTAACGTCACCAAACACGGCGCGATGGGTTCTTTTAACTCAAGATTGGGTGAACCTTCTCCCACGGTCGCCCTCGTCCGGCATTATCGTCGATTGCCGTGTACTGTAGACGTTTTTCCTGAAGGTCACGAAGCGGCGCACCGATGGGACAATCTCGCTGACGAAGACCGTTCCTTGCGGCGGGTCGACGACGCACACGTGCCTGATTGAGGTGAGCGTCCTTTATCGGGGTTATGGCGTTTAATTAGCCTGGCCGTCGGCTGCGGCGAAACTGGGCAGGTTGCGAGTACATGGTCACCATAGCACCTTCCCGAACAATCTTTGTTCGTCGCAATCACAAATAATGCTCTTCACAGACACTTCCGTGCCACTTCATCATCATTTATCGTAGAGACAGAGCATTACTCTATCTCGCGTAACCCCATTAAAACAGTTCAAGGGCTAGCATGAAGAAGTGTCTAAACGAGGGAGCGTACGTGCAGGGACAAACTGTTAGTGTTGGGTGAGGCTGTGGATCTAGTCCCAGCGTTAAAGTTCTCCGTGCTCTCAGCTGTCACAAACCGTATTTCGCATGAATTGCGAGTAGAAATACCCGCAAACCGAGAGTTCAGTTCTATTGACCTACCCATATGTGCTCTGCGTATCGCGGGCAGTGCACTGCAGCGCCTGTTACAGTAAACATTGTATGCCTGTCGTCGATTAAAACTTTTGGTCGGAAAGTAAATGTTGAGGTACGGCACGTGACAAGTGTTTGGATCACTTTCGCCAGTCGGTCTGACGGCCCGATCCGATTGAACCCCCAACCCCCTGCAAAAAGGATGATATATAATATTATTTTCAACTATGTTTGCTCCCAAAACAGAGTTGCAGTTCTCAAGGGGTTAACGACGTAAGGTCGACGTGTATATCAGTTATGCCCAGGGTCAACGTCTCGGGGGGGGCGGGATACGTTGGTACATTTGTACAGAAAAATGAATATCCCCACTCATTTCCAAACTGTTTCGTCCGCATGGCTCCCACTCCACTGCGCGTTCACTTGTGTCATAGGTCCTCATGGAGTTCGACGAATCCGGCGATGGCCTCGTCATAGATGATACGGGTGCTATGGGCAATCAGACTTCCAGGTCCGAAATTCAGCACAACCATTGTACTCAGTTCAAATGTTGATGGTTTTTACCAGGGCTTTACGCGGGTCATCACCTGACCCGCGGATCAGGTCAGGTGCTTTTCACATTGGCGCGGGTTGAGTCGGGTTGGGCCACTACCTGGTAGGTTCTAAACATCAAGGGCCGGGTCGGATCGGATCGGTTCAGGAGGTTTTCGAATGTCACGGGTCGGATCGGGTCCGGTCCGGTCGCCCTGACCCGGCCCGACCCGCGAGAAGTGACGCGATCCTTAACAATCCCTGAATTGCACGACGTGATACCGACCTAACAGTTGCCGATGAAGCGTGGCCGTGTGAAACGATCGCCGGACTAATTTCGACGGGTGACACGGGCTACAATACCGGTGGTAGCTTCTGACCAAAATGTTCCTGGCTTGGTACGGGGCTTCTCAACTGAGCAACTACTGTAACCAATATCGTTGAATCGTCCATTTCGTGTAACGATACTATTTTTTGAACACCTAGGCCATCGGGTTGTTACTCGCTTTTTCCAACCTCGGTTAATGCGGGGGGGGGGGGGTAGCTCCTCAAGATAGAAGCCGCGTGAACAAAATAGTGTCAATCCTTCCGCAGCGCGCGCCGGGTTCATGTGTTGACCGTGCAGCTCGTAAACATGACATGCATATCAATGTGAAACTCCCACCTGCTTTGAGCACTGCCGCTTCGTCGGTTGACGGGATGTATGCATCGATTGGTGCATATACAGCGGGTTGTGTCCATGTACGCCCCCCGCGCATCAAAGCTTCCTCTAAACAAGCAATCGTTTCGGAAATAATTGTCCATGCTTCACGCTTTTGCACGTGTTTTGTGGTCAACCGGTAGGAAAGCACTACATCCTATTGTCTTGACAAGAAATGGGCACAAGAACGAGCCTCTCGCGTCAAGGTGTAGAAACCGCGGTATGGAGAGCAATGCATGGTTGATCCCAGCACGTATACCGTACTGTGCGGCGAAGCAATCAATTTGACGCACTATCAAAATCGCGTTGAACCAGACCGCTCCAGCTGAGACAAGGGTGCTTAGATCACAATTGACCCCAAGGCATCACGCTAGTACTCCGTTTTCTGTGGTTTGGTGCCTACGATGTTATCGCATACCTGGTATTCTGCAAGTGTGAAGATCAAACCCTCCAACGAAGATTGAGCTCGGTAGCGGCCCAAAACCACGTAACTCCGACCATGACCACTGTGCGCAACCATCCGAACCCTTCTTAATCCCGAACACGCCGCAAATGTTCGTTGGCTTCCTACCGGGTAAAGTATTTGAGATATTATCTTCATTTCAGCCAAAAAACCATTCAATAGTTATTGGTTGCCCTCAGATCGATATCCGGCGTTTAAACGATGGCAGTGTCGCCGCATGAACCCCATTTTGCTTGCTCATCCCTTGGACTATTTTCTCTTAATTTAGAGGCGTTTGAAAGGAAGTTTGGACATCTCAAAACAACCGCAAATATTTAATTGGCAGGGGAAGCACCGAATATGTCGACAGCACAAGTGGTGGCACGGGGGGGAAAGCGAACGGGCCTAGAGCTCCACGCGAGTCTGAACGACGGCTGCAAGATTCGACGGACACTGTGGTGCGTTCGTGTAGATCCATGTACCAGCCACGTTCTCTGCATCTCGGCCCACAGCGGTTATTAGTAAAATGAGGGGTTGTGTCTGATGTACAAGACCAACCACTACGATACATGCTCAAGTGATTAAGTAGGATAGCGGTGACTTTAGTACTACGTCTGAAGGAGATTGTTCTGAGATCTACGACTATTAACAAATCTACCAGACAACGGAACTCCAACTGGTGTTTGGCCTAGATGCTTTCGTGTCGAAAACTCCAATCGGCCCTCCCTAGGGGTAGAGCCGGCTCGCTTTAAGTCTAAAGTGTTTGGTTTGTTGCATAGCGGCATTTCATCGTCTAAACTGCTAACCTTTAGCTACTACTAGAGTTGAGATATGTTTCTAAACATGGTGTAGGTGTCCGCCCATATTCAGTAAACTTAGGCAACGTTCGTGATTAAACTATTAATGTTCACGTTGGATACCAACCCCTGAAGGCCAAGCAAGAAAACGACCCAGAGAGCAGCATCCCCGCCACCATTTTGGCTATGTACGACCCCGCGACGTTATGAACCCATCCATAAACGAACCCATTCTGGTTTCCGATAACATTATGTCAGCAGAATCACCCGCACCAACCGAGCAAAACCGGGTCCGATACACGACCCCGACAAGCTCACGATCAACAACTTTGAGTCCTGCACGCAGTGCCACAAACACTCCACCCTGAGTAGTTTTGTCGTGCCTATCCTCGCACAAAAGCGTCGGCCGCCTTGATGACCAAAGGAACATACCTATAGACAAAAGCGTACTTCAATATCAACTCCAGACCTTGGGTCCCTGTATTTCCTTACCTTGACCGACCCTCATTCCCCTCTTCTGCTTCAAATACCGAGCCGGCAGATCGATATCATGGTTCTGTACAGCGGAACGGCGTTGGCGTCTCTTGGCGGAATCACCTCCCAGCAGATGGAAACAGTTATCTGCGAAAGTCTCGTGGGGACTAACGAAGCCTTCGCAAATTCGGGGGTGTCGGTCTACTTCAACTCGGTTTACATTGGCCTGGTGCGATGATGCGTGCCACGACAGGGGTGGCTGTACGTGGATAGCATATATCCAACGCTACGATTGTATCAATAGTAAATGGACACTGATGTTGCTTACTCGTGTTCTGCGGAGAAGACATGCTGACAATACGAACGCGCCTCCAGATGTTTTGTCGTCTATCCCGCACCGTGTCTGATAGTGTGATCCTAGCACATGAGCCTGATACGGTTTGCCCCGAGGACTGTGCATGGTTCCGCACGATGACTATACCGCCGCCCCCACACACCTACGGTCGTCTCAGTTTCACCCGCCACAACCGTAATGAAAAAAGGAGAGAAACACTTCAATTTGTTTTGTGGACCGGGCCAAAAATCCATTCACACCGTCGGCGTTAAGCGACCCCTTTACAGCTCCACCATTTGATCAGTGGCCAAACTTCTTGGAATCAGATTTGGGTTTTTTTTCAGTAGGAAAAGGGGCAAGCCTTCTTCCACGCACCTCAACCTCATTTGTCACGTTAAATGCGTATCGTCCCTCCGCGGATGCCTCTCGCAGTTGCCGTACGAAGACTTGCCCCTCGATGCCGAAGAAGCGCTGATTGAGCTCAGAGCGGATGCGGCCGTTGGGATTATTCGGGACACAACTGGGGCCGATCTGGTACAGCTAGTCGACGACTTCGATGACGGGAACTGCGGAGCGGGGTAAGATAAATCGTCCGTTTGCCGACGGAGATACCCATTGGAGATAAACGCAATACAGGCGGTCCGGCAACCTGACATAAAAAAGGCGTCCTAACATTGACACCTCAATATATATCGGAGCCTTGGGCTTTTAAGCCACACGCAATTATTTTGAATCGCCATTTGTTTACTCTGTTCACACGTTAATCGCCTCGGATGGTCGACCTTCAATCAGACAAACTTTTAATGAGAAAAAAGGTGTTCTCGGCGGGTCGTTCGCTCACTGCCACAGTGATCGCCAGTGGAACGGCGTAAAATGTCCCCATCCTGATGCCGCACGCCACAGAAACGGTGTACCAACTTACATTCAAGAAAGCTATTCACTTGACGAGCTATATACCCCACCCCAAATCTGGCTTAGAAAACTAGTGTACACTTGACCCGATGAACCTTCCCATGACTAGATACGAACATTATCACTCACAAACGGCATTCCAGCGTTGTTGGTCAGTACCTAATACTACCAGTACCTGGCTTTTCCCATTCGTCCCACGCACCTGACAACAACAAGCTTCTACGCATCGGTGATGACATCCATTACTCCCCACCAACACCCCAATTATGAGCGACTTATGTAGGGAACCATGCGATCGCGGGACGCTGAGCCATTGCCCTCGGATACTCACTTTTGGTCGCACGCAGAACACTGGAACGTTTTTTTCTAGGAAATAAACCGCAAAATAAAACCAAGTGGGACAATACAACATAGAAAAATTCCGTAGTTCATCGTATATTGCTTGCTGGCTAATTGTTCCATTGCATTATACCTTTCAGACACTCGAAATAAATCTAAAGCCCAACCCGCTTGTGCCCATCCAGTGCAGATACGCCGTTCATTGATATTGGCCGATTCTCTACGTATACGTGCCTTGAGGAAGTTGAACCCAATCAGCAGTAGGTGGAGGGGGGTTACGGCCGGGGTACGCAACGTCAGAAGTGGTGGTCGTTAACCAGAACCAAACACGTTTTCCTGTTTTTTATGTGCGGCGAAGAGATCATTCTTTGTTTTCCACGATATCGTCGCAAACCGATTTAGGATTTTTCAAAGGTGCATCCCACCGAAACCTGTACACCACCAGGCGTGAACCTCGCTCCATGGTTAGCAAATCACCGGGGGTCGCAACAAACAACATATTGGCAGCCAGTGAATGGCAACAACCCGACATGCAATGTGGCGTTTTCATGTGGCAATGTCCGGCACGATATCCAACGCCGGTCACTTGAACATATTCCCAGGAAGAAGAATGCAATACAACGATTTAATACGGTTTGGCCTTGGCTAACCCATGCGTCCTCTCCGCTTTCTTTCGTCTGAACAGTTATGTGTATGTCGGCGACGAGACCTACGGCTTCTCCGTCGTCAGAGCCACCTGTATCGACAATTTCTCGCACACCCACGAGTATGGCCACAATCTGGGGTGTCGACACGACCGGGATAACACAGCGACCGAAACAGACTACGCCCACGGATTTCGATACTGCGACGGAGCTGATCAGTGAGTGGGTCAACCGATACCTTCGGGGTTCACCGACGCCAAAAAGAAACACTAGGCAATGTTTTAGACTCACGTCATTGCGACGCTTGCTATGCTTTCAATCAAGGGCCGCTATCACAGCAGCTATGCCAGTGTTTGTCTTGGAGGCGGTGTCTCATCGCTATCGGCGCCCTTCCTTTATCGCTGCTGTCCTTCTTCCCCTTCATGTTGAGTGTGGCCGTAACCAACTGTGCGTCAGCAAAAATATTCGTCCAGAGATGCTTCACGTCGTGGTCGGACACAAGCAACTGTGCGTCAGATGCATTATTCGCCTACTGGCAAAGGTAATGGGAGATCGTTGACCCGTCCCTAAACTCTGCCGCGTGGCGTCTCCGAGTAATTCGCAGACTATTACGACAACCCTTTCCCTTTCCTTACTCTTCAATATGTGCACTATTTGCTAGATATAGGACCCTAATGAGCTATTCGTGTGGAGGTCCCCGTGTGAATTACTTCTCCAATCCTGACGTAGAGTACCTCAACAAGCCTACCGGTACGGCCGACGAGGACAACGCTCGTGCAATCGAGGAGAACATGGTGAGAAGGGGTAAAAACGCGCAGTTTAAACCGGACTAACAGTTGCTTGTGATGCCGTGCATCGAGGAAGATTAAGGTAGTAGGAGAAAGCATGCCGTTCGACCCGGGCGGGGAGTGATTGGTTCGTTGTCCATTTTAAACCTTGTCGTTAAGCTGGCACAACAGTTTATACAGAAAGGGACACGACATCGCAATGGGCGTTGCGGCCCTCGATTTTGTTGCTGACTACTATCCTAAGACCTTTCGGGTATGCAATAGGATAGTTGAACGTCTTCCAAAAATGTTTCCTGTCTAGCCTAGCACAACAATATATACGCCAGGAAGCTTTTGTCTGTTCTCAATACCTGAAATGCACCACTGTTAAAAGCAAATACGTACACAATGGTCGCCAGAACAAACCACCGCGGTATCTTACAAGGACTACCGCCCTCGTTACGTCTCCCACCCAAAACAAAATTCCTGCTGCGCGTGGATCTAACTCATGGCCGCACTCACCTAAACGAATGTTTCACTGCCTCGGCTGGGGCGTCCAGGTGAATGTATCGAACTTCAGGCACAGGCCCACTACATCTCCCGCTCCAACTCCTACTACAGCGCCCGTTCCTGCCCCGGCTCCAGTACCCGAGCCCCCTACCGCGTATTCATACATCGGGTGTTATCGAGATGATGCCAAAGGTCGCGTATTCTCCGGGAACATGGGGGTAGGGGTGGGTTCAATGACAACCGAGGTGCGTTATTCCCAGTGAAGGTTTATCTAAACATGCGAGAGGCCCGGGAAGAAAAGGAGAACCGTACGGAGCGCGTTTCGGTCTGAGTGCGTCAAGATGGCGGCCGCAAAAGCACAATGAAGTCAAGACGTGGGTGGCACTTCGGTGATCGCTCCACCATAAGGGATAACTATGTGTCTGCTACACTGAGTCGTGGCGAGGCACATTAGCAGGATCGCAGTTTCAGGCTATCTATGATCGTGGATTTCCGCTTGCCCGGAAGCACCCGCACGCGTATGCCGAGCTGTATCGTATTCGGCTCCAGACCTAAATGTCCTCAAGCTGCAAAACTATCCCGCGAATCACAACGGCAAGGACCGCGTAGTGAAAAATGTCACAACGCGAAGCAGTCGAAGTTTCGACACGACGTCACTCGACACCAGACAGCAGGCTAAAAGGCACAGTACCAGCAAAGCCCCTACCACGAAGGACCGAATAACCAAAGCGCACTGTCTAGTGTAGTCACTCTGGTTGTGTACAGTCCACGCTGGTCGGCTAACCACACCCTAGCACAAAGGAATGCACGCTTCTATCGTAGGCGCGCCTTGTTGCGCCCCGTGGGAAAATGTCTCCCTTGTGTGTCGAGGCCTCACATGCCTGAAGTTCGCCAGGCAGCGTTCCATGTGAGAGCTGAGGCCAGAAGAAGCCGCTCTGTACTGGCGTAGGTAACCCTTAAAACTGCGCACGAGTGTTTCGTGGCGACGCACAGAACGAGTATCAGCAACATTTCGATCTTGCGGCAGACTCACTCTGTTCGATTTCGCTGCCGACTGATCTGCAGGCTTGCGCGGCGTTCTGTGGAGGGTCTCCGTACTTCGGAACGGAATTCGGCCAAGAGGTAGGGAGCGTTTATTTTTTTTCAGGCATCAATAGTGCTTTAAATCGCTTGGTCGGCACCTGCACATGTCTTCTATTCCTTCGACTTATCAAAAGGCCAGGAGAGGATATATCCCGCCCCAGCTGGCTTCTCATCGGCCGCTTATGCTGAATCCGCCTCGATCACAGCGTGCTGTACCTGCCGTGCGGCTTTAACCTGTCGCCGAATCCAATGAGAAACACCTGCTCGGGATCAAGCATGAAACCCCTTGCACAACCCTAGCTGCAGTACATCATCTCCATGTGTCGCATCAACAAGTGCGTTAAATGCAAAGCTTCGATATAGACGGGTGAAGGGGGCGATGCATGTATCTCTTGGATTAGGAACCATAGTACGGATATAGGTACACGACCCCCGTCTAAACGGCACATTCCCCTTCGTATACGAACGTAGTGCTTCTGTGGATTGGACTTTGACGATCCCGCCGAGCTCGGCGATACCACCTGCACCTTTGAGTGCCACGGAGACACCTCAGAGGCTTGTGGTGGCCGCAACGCGATCAGTGCTTATCAGTACACCGGTAACAGTATTCCAGGGATCGCTCTCGCGGAATATATCGGCTGCTGGTGGGACTCCAAGGATGCCCGCATCATGGACCTCGTGCTGACCGACAGCTCCATGACGAACGAAGTGAGTGGACAGCGTCCTGCTATGTGGGTTGCCGATAATATTTGACAATGACAAAACCGTTAGCTACATTGATTTGGCAGCCGTTGGCTACGTTAGTCTGTCGCAAACGCACTCCATAAATTAGCCTTCATCACCAACCACCCCGAGAGATCATTTTCAACGAACCCAGGCTTTTTGACATTGTTTGGCGTGTGTGTCGAGTTGATTTGCTCAATCGCCAGCCCTCCCCTTCCCGCCCGACTTGCTCGTCTGGCTCTGTCATGTCGTGCCTCCGAGAGAAACAGCTTTGCGAGCCTCAATGCAGCGGCTACACCTTCTACGGAACACAGTATGGAACAGAGGTATGCTTGCATTTTCGCGACAACACTTTCGAATCTGATAGATGGCAGTGTTTGTCTCGGCCGTTACACAACCCAGAGATTGAGAGGGAAGGAGTCCACCTTCGAGGGTGACGAAAACGAAATGTCCAGTGTTCCTGTCTTGAATCGCAGAAGCACACAGTCGCCATATTAGAATACCGCGTTGACTATGAAATGCAGATGGATAAACTCTAAACCACCCGTGCCAGGTACGGTATTCACGTTCGGTATATATCATGGCAGGTTTCATGTTTTCTTGGTGTAGGTTTAATTGCCGTCGTGCATGGCGGTTAACCGTGTCGGCGCTTCGTAAGAAATATTTGCCGAAACCCACTGACGAATATACCCTCGGTTGGACGAAGCAGCGGGCTACCGGGGTAGGGGAAAATTCAGAACTACTAGGTACTGTTAAAGGGGCTCTACGACACCTGCGCAGCATGGTGCTCCGTTCTGTGCTGCACATTCACAGTCAACGCTAACTTCAAACACTCCCACTCGTCGTCGTTTTGTTGGCTATGCGTGGGGCTCCAAAAAGATTGATCACGAGCCCGGTCCTTCCGTGTCTAAACCCTTTTTGTAAATACGAAAACACTCTCACACCGATTCCAAGCGGTTTGTCCCCAAAGCTCTGAGTGTTGATCTAACGGGGTGCATTTGCCGCCTGCTGTTACATCATTACCGCCGCAGTGCTGGTGCGGCGACGCTGCGACGGACTACACGGTACACGGGGAGTCGACAGCGTGCGACATGGCGTGCGCTGGAGACGACGGATTGTCATGCGGCGGTAACGAGGCCATGACCGTGTGGAAGTATAAAGTAGTCCTCGTCTAGACCGGAGGGTGCCTTGACCCCGCGCCTGCTCACAGTGATGGGCGAGTTTGACGTATTTGTTCAGGCCGTGGTAGGGGGTCTTCGTCTAAACTAGAACGGGCTTTGAACCCTTTGGGAGCTCGCGGGAAAATTATCTCTAAACCAGTTGACTATAAAAGCTGCGGGTGCACAACCCAACCCGGGCTGCTGGAAGAGAATGCCTGTTCGAACAGCAGCATAGTGAGCTGTGCGAAGCTGTGCGACACATGCACGTCATGGATATACTCCGACTGACGCGTGCTCTTCCAAGGCGCTTGGTAGGATCATACTCGTCGTTGTTGTGGCCGGGACCGGAAGGGCCAACCCACGCTCGCTCGCAATTGTCGGTGATTTTGACGTTCCGCTTCAGGCTGTTGTAGGGTATGTGCCCTCGCTCGTATTCGTGAGAGAACCTGATTTTCGGGTTCGGGTATGTCATACAGGGTGCGTATCGATAAAATCAATCCATTGGATCAGGCTGTAAAAATGTATGCACAACTGACACGAGAACGATAGGTCTGAAAAAGCTATTTGAGCCACAGTAAAAAATGGTAGATGCCGCAACTTGTATTTAGTTTATTAGGCGCGGAATGACTCGGTGTAGTTCTGTGGGTGTCATCGCGTAAATGTCCTCGAAACATTGCGTTAGGCTTGATACGCTCGACAATAGGGTGTTTCAGAACTCAACTTTGGGTCGCGTCTTGTTCTTCGGTAGGGTCCTCAAGCGTACTATTTGTCTCCTTCGGTATGTTTTCGTACTAAACCACGTAGATGGAAAGGGCGGTACTTCGGTACTACGCGAATCGTCAAGTGTATAAACTGACCATTTGCTGCAGTGCACACGGCAGCTTAGCCATTCCAGGACTGCACTCGCGATATTAATAAGAAACACTTGTAAGTATACTAGATTCAATTCAGTATTTGGAAAACGGGGTAGAAGTACATGTTTCTCTGGGGTCACACGCGGGTTGAAACTACGCTTGGAGAGCGTGACGTCGTTGAAAACATGTTTTCCAGGGGTGTCCTTTGTACAGTCGTTTGCTGTGCGTGTAGCACAGGCTCTTGGTTGTCGCAATCTGCGGCATATGGCATCATTGGGCTGCAGGAAGATGACGGGCCATAAAAGCAGGACACCAATTTCAGGCCTGCGCGCTACGACAGGGATGGAAGAGCTTGTCCTAACTGTTTTTGGCTGGTCTCAACTGGGGAATCTACAGTGTTACTTGTTCTATGCCTAGGCCACGGAACTGTTTGTCGGATTACACCTTTATGTGTTCTTAAAGCGGGTTTTCGGTTGGAGAATAGACCCCCCGAAGCGAGGAGTCTCGCGAAATTGAGGTACCCCCCTATCGTAGCATGTGTAATCTCCTTTTCCTACGTATCAGATCGAAGGTGCAAGTAGTATGTTCCTATTCGAGGGTAGATGTTGGCAACGCGCGTGTAGGCGGTCAATTCAGGAGCGGGCACAGTTTTGGGTCATATACCCCAGGGAAAGGACGCCAAGGAAATACTGCTGAACTAACGGTTTACATGGGTTTTAGAGTCTCAACCTCGCCTATAAAGCGGCCCCAGAAGCCTGCGAGCCGCAGACGACACTATATCAGTAACCAACAACGCTCTAAAATGTATGAACGGGTACATAAGCGAGTCTGGGCTACAATGCTCGATTTCCAGCTCGTGGAAGGGAGTTCCGCGCGCAGGGAACCGTTGGGCAACAGATATGGGGTGGGATGAGTTTACCAAGCTTCCTAACAGTACGAGACAAGTATCAAAGGATTCAGACAGAGTAGTGTGGATGGATTATAACTGGGTCGCTCGTCTCTTGAGAAACGCAAGTTTGGTTCACGCACAACCACGATAAGAGCATCATCCATGTGGTAATGTATATGGCCAACGATGCGAGGGGCATTTGGACGGCCTATTATTTCGGCGACCCGGCACCTTCTGTGTGAGGGTCTACCCTATAAATGGTCTATTAAATAGTCGTAATTTGGTTGGGCTTTTTTGGGTCCGCGATGCGAACCACCATGGAATTAAACTGTCCCGCGATCGCGCTATTGATTGAGTTACGAGGCCGTTCGCGCTACGGACGGACACTCGAATATGAATACGATGTTGCCCCCTCTTTATTGCAGCTGGGGCTTGTCTATATGTATACGAAGCATATGGTGGTGTGAGAGATTTATTGCGGGGCCTTCACATTGCTGGCGTGCTTTGTCCGAGTCATGAGAAAGTCGTCGCGTCCGTTTGACTGTTCACTATCTAGGCTAACCCCGAGTACATAGCATACGACGGAATTCGAACAATAGTGCAAATGCTACTTTACTGCTCTTTCGAGTGAAACGAGTGGGGGCGGGCGCGGGGTTTGCTTTCGGACTCCGGGTATGCGCTACGAATGTAAAGAGGGTGAGATCTAGTACAAAGGAATAACAGGAAAAAATAACACTTGTACAAAGTTGCAGCTCTGTGACTGAGGCGCATGCATCCACTTTTTCTTCGAGATGACGACAATAGTGGCACGAGGGTACGACAAGGGCCGCACAATCATCGCCCCGCCCTCTTCCAACCTATCCTCCTTCACAAACTACAATGTTGGTTCTAGAAACGATACCATAGTTTTTCTGCAACTTCAAGGGGAATACACGTATGCGTGTCAAATATTTGCACCGCCAGTAGATCCCGTCACCGGCCACCCTCTGTATCAAAAGGCACAGCCATCCACATCTGTAAGCTCCACTCGTCAGGCGAGATAATCCTGAATGTCACGTGCAGGTCTCTTTCGGCCCACTCCCTGAGGTTTTCCGAGCTCTTGAGTAGTCTAAGCCAAGCACAAGATTTGTCACATTCTAATTCTGCAGAACCCCGGGAAGGGTAATATGTAAATTGGGCTATTTGTACTGCTGTCGGTCGATCCGCTTGTCCAACACAGGCTGCATTACCGTACATGACACGCATGTATTCCACGGTGTTGCAGAAGTATGTCTTGATGGCCACATTTTTCATCCCTTGGGTCCACCGACCATAGTGTACGTGTCGACTGTGCGGCAATGCTAGTGCTGCCAGCCCCGGACTACAGTAGTAGCTATCTCAACCGGTTTCCTCGAACTAGTTTGGTGGTGTCATAAGATCCAGGCCCCTCTCGTGGCTTGTCTGACGTCATGTGAGACATATGTTTTATCATGAATGAATGATACTGTAGCACGGCCTCGCCTGTGAATAGTGGGCGTTTAAACCTCGAACCTTCGACGTTGTAAAAATACACTGGCATACCATTAAGGCATCCCGGGTGTAGGAAGAGCTCTACTAGTCGTCGGTCGAATGCAAGCGAGTGGCTAGTGTCTGGTACCATCGGAAACAGCCGCCAACCTACTCGAGGCCAAATACACCAGCTCGTAGTCATTTGATTAGCTGTTATATT
The DNA here is from genome assembly GCA_037833945.1 of Alaria marginata. Classification (NCBI taxonomy): domain Eukaryota; class Phaeophyceae; order Laminariales; family Alariaceae; genus Alaria; species Alaria marginata. The sequence goes on from JBBMKB010107726.1 coordinate 19,347, forward strand.
CAGTGGATACGAAGAATGTGATATAGATCACGGCACGGTTGGCACAAAGGTACCTTCGTGTCGTCGTTGAAAACCTTCTAAAACGCATACAAACTCCGGACGCACCCAAAGAACGTCGCCATCAAAGCTCTTCGTGGTCACGATATCGCAGCCGTCAAATCGAGAGGAAGCACGTTCCCAAAAACTGCAAGTTGTGCTTCATGCCTTTCTAGCCCCGGGGGGTGTACACTACATTTGGCGTTTCCATGACGCGTCATAGCAGTGTTCATGGCCTGTCATGGCGTGCCATGGCACTCCCATGGCATTTCATGGCACTGACATGGCACTGACATGGACTCCGACTGCAATGTCGTACCAGAGACACGCCAGACCTGATGACGATGCCATGACAGTCATTCTATTTAATACACATTCATGGCGTTTCACGGAATATCCCGGGCTTTCATGGTATTGCAATGAAAAGACTACATGGCAACGCCGGGACTGCTATCCCTAACCCAAGCCCTAAAATCATGGCAGGGTATCATTGTGGCGGTGCCGTGGAAGCCCATGGCAGTATCATGGCTATACCATGGAAACGTTCGAGAATGTTCATCGTTGGGGGACTTACAGGGCCTTCTTGGCAACTCCTGCCCACTCCAGGTGCTGGTTTTATGTAGGCATAGCTTACTCGCTGTTGGACACATGGCGACGGGCTTGCTCGTGGCTGAATTATCACGCTGCTGGCCCACTGTCCCGAGTTGCTACCGCGGTTTCCGAATATCCAGAGATCTCTTTAGCCACGATAGTACAGAGAGCTTCTCCTTCATAGCGCGTTGAAAGCTCTCTGATCCCACGGCGGTCTTGTATTAATGAATTATGTCTCCTGCAACGTGCCGTGGTGTTGCTTGTTCGGATAATTGATGGGATAATACTGCTGCACTCGGTCTGATCCCGGTACATAGTTTCATCTGCCTGTGATATTTAGTGCGCCACCTGCTAGTACCTGGAATATTTATAGTAATAGACTATCGCTGCCCTATTCCGCCAATTCGACCTGGTACATTCCCTCGCCGTGTCCCTGAAACCGACTTACCCATACTCTTAAATGTTGCCCCTTGTTCTCCCCGCCATTGCCGAAATGCTGGGCCGCACAGCATTTGCACTCTGATGCAGCCACCGAGCCTCTTTGCCCCCGGCCGGACTCCATACCTGAGTTCCGTCTATTAACCGACCGACAGATCGACTCTGTATAGACATTCCAAACAATATAGAAGAGCATCTCCTCCCGTGGCAAGTCGGAGCATGTTCTCCCGTCGCAGTCGCCTCCTCCCCCACACCATGGGTCTCCATGCCTTTCACACCTGTGCTGAGTAGGCCTATATGGGCTATGGCAGCTATTCAAACTGCAACCGCCCATGCAAGCCTGCCAGGCAGCCTGGTTACTGCGGGCGCGGTGTCGACTCTATGGCGGAGTGTGACTTGTGTTGCAAGCGACCAGCTGAAGGCAGAGCGGGGTGGGGTATGTATATGGATGGGTGGTCGTGGTTGACTCTATGGACTTCGAAGATCGGAACATTGATTGAAGATTAGATCCTGAACTTGATCACAGCTTCTGATTGGCCAATGTTGTATACTTGTATTTCGCAGCCAAGACATTCGAAACTTCTGAACTCTGAACCAACTGAACTGATTGATGATTAGATCCTGAACCTTCTCAAAGCATCTGATTGGGCAAAAGCTTATACTACGGGGGACCATAGTAAATAGGACCAAATATTGTTATTAAAAATAGGTAAATATATAGGTTTTTGTGTGTACCGTAGGTCCTACTTACTATGGTCCCCCGTAAATAATATAATGTCTGGTTTCCGCGCAGAACGAGGACGCGAGCGCAGAACATTCAAAAACAAGTGATGCAAATCGGTTTTAGAAACCGAAGCGCGAGCGGTGGGTCCACATGTTATATGTCTTGGTTCACTTGACGAGCAAGACTCAAACACGGCCACCCCTATGGTCGAAGGCGCCGACGAGTACAGGACAAGTGGTGAGTACATTACCGAGTCAATTTGCAGCCAGCCCGCACGCACGACGATAGAGAGTCCGTACCAGCGCTGTGCCAGCAGCCATTCTTGTTTGGTATGTT
>JBBMKB010107837.1:0-21415 GCA_037833945.1 Alaria marginata
TTGTTTCTGTTTTTGGTTGCATGATGAACAGGAACTACTACATACCAGAAATAGTACATGAATGGTGCTAGGCCAAAATAGATAATAATATTATCTTAGCAACTCCTGTTTCGTCGTTTTCCCTCCATAGACATAACCAAGATCCGGGGTCACTCGACAGACCCTTCTCTCCCTCCCCACGACGGTACGCGCCTTCAGTTGTTTCGCGAGACAGGCTCAGCAGCAGAGTCATCCCACGGTAGGGGTTGCACGTTTGGGGGTCAAACGTTCCTGGCCGGTTGAGCTCCGGAAGTAAGGAACTACCGGTTGGTATGATTATTTTACGATTGAATATGTTTTAGGACTAGCGGATAGGCATGTTGATCGGGTTGCGCGCGAACGAAATTTTGGAAGTCATGTCTCGGTTGAGATATTGAGCTCCTAATGTTAGGAGCTCAGGGACTTATTGCTACACCCCTACCGTGGGATGATTCAGCACGCGGTTCCGTCGTCGATTTGCGTCGAATTGCGCCTACCCGACACGCCGTTACGGGTAGGCGCTCGCAACAGTTATCTCCAGTATTTAATTCAGAAAATACGTCTGTCTGTTTGTCCGTCGAAGCAACAATGTAAAGGCCATCTGGCCTTGACGTCCGAACCCGAACCGTGCTTATGTTTCCGATCAGAAGGATTTTCTGTTACTAGCTTCAGCACAACACATGTCATCATAGTCTCCCAGTTGAGAGCATTTCAGCCCCGCCTTACCGCATGGATAGCGAGGGCGGGGAACTCAACATCTGCAAAAACAGGCTATCACGTTGCGCCGAGTCGTAGCCGTCTCGTGCTAAGTATTGCCGACAATCCCATGGCAGTCCTGGCGGCCATCGAGCCAGCCTCGGTGCGTGAGCGTTGAATTGAAGTTCGGGTTCTTGCCACAAATTGGCCTACAAAACATTTGGCGTACGCCGGCCGCTCTTTTCTAGATTGTTGGTGCTGAAATAGCGTATTCCAGCCGTACACTACACGTGTAGAGACATCGAGGTTTCACCGCAGGTTAGGATAATTACGTGTTAATGGCATACTTCACTGTGCTTCCTATACGATTCGTTCGTCCTAGTATCACCGTTTGTGAGTCACAGACGATCGCATGCTACGATATCCGCTATTACCGTCCACTTGTCCCGGCGTACTATTGATGATCTGTCTACCTAACAATAAAGGCCAACACATTTCTCCATCTACGTCCACATCTACTGTATGTATACGATCCTTTACTTTGACCCAAGAGTACACACCAAATGGTGCGTTTTCTAAGCTTTGCATTATTTTGACAAAAAAGAAAAAAACTAAATCGTTGTAAACTCAACCGCGCATCAGATTTCGACGGTGGCGACTGCTGCCAATGCACCTGCGTCAGCACAGAGGAGTACACTTGCTGCGAGGACTCGTCGTACGTCAGCGGTTTCGCGTGCCTCGACCCAAGCGCTCCGTGCGTCAATGACGACGACTTCGTCCAATACAGCGATTCCTCCTCGTCCTACTCCTGCTCCCTGTGCTTGAATGAGATTAGCGTAGACGGGAACTGCGACTCGGACAACAACAACGACGAATGCGGTATGTCACAGCGTCGGAACCATTCGTGCTGCGCTAAGGGTGGGACGTACGGGTCTAAACTTATTGGCCGTAAGGGCTCCTCAAATAAAGGGCTACTAAGTACCATTGCCCCAATATGTTTTTTTCCCGTAGCATCGTCAACGTATATATATAACTCGTGGTTTCGAATGACTGGGACCGGATTCTTAGATGACGTTGTTTTTAAGGAAATTTCGGACTCGCTAGGCTCTTTAACGGAGGAGACACTTAACACATCGTTAAAATACCATATCGTATGAGTTTTACTGAACTACCATGTACCAGGTAAACGTTAGTACTAGGTACCTGTATATGCGGTGGGAATGTTCGTCTGGTTTACTTCTCAATTATCATATTCCCCAATGTCAGTTTTTGGGGAGGTATACAATAAAGCTCTTCAAGAGAAGGACGTCAAAGGCTATGTAGGTGTGCTCACAGTGGCATGCGCGTAGCGTAAGTGTGTTGTATGTGTCATGTTGAATGCATAGCATAGCAGGGGTTGGTGGTCTCGATAGCCCTTGACGCAATATGTTTCATTGTTGCTGCTGCTAGGTTACGATGGTGGGGATTGCTGTGAATGTGATTGCGTCAGCACTTCGGACTTCACATGCGGCGACAACGACTACGATTGCATCGACCCCACCTCGGCGTGCGTCAATGGGCATGTCCTAGCTAGCACCAAGACCACCGTCACCGCATCAGCCAACGCTTACGACACGCGCCCCGGTGAGGCCAGCGGTGACGTCGGCTGCGGGGAGGGTGGATGTACACCCGCGCTATCCCTGGACGGCATCAGTGACGACACCGAGTCGAGGTGGTCCTGCGCACAGAAACTTGTCGCCGATGGAGGCGTGTGCGTGATAGAATTCACGTTCGACGACCCCCAGGATATCGTGGAAGTCCACGTGGCGTTCACAAACGGAAATACACGCTCTCGAACTCTGGAGGTGAGCAGAACATGTAGCGGTGCCTTTTTGGTGCGAACACAATTTAGGCATATTCCCATAACACCAAAACGCCAGTATCATTTGCCATCCAGCTCCTCAGGCATATGTTGAGAACGGTTTATATCGAGAAGGGGTAACGGTATTGAAATCCGAGACGGAGGCAGCGCAAGGCCAACTGTAATTACACCCACCAAAGGAATATTAAACGTTGACCATTGCTGAGTTGAGTCCTTCCTAGATGGCCATGACTACTTAATCAATCTGTTTTGTTTCAAATTCGGCCACTTATACACCGATCATAGCTACCTGGTACTTCTTACTCCATTGCCATAAGTGCTCCACGCAGACTCTCGGTGCAACGGATGCGCCTCAGACACAAGGCTTTGACTCTCATCACGAATTGAAGCCTTACCGCGTAATACTACTTGTCTGATCGAAGACCAGCACACTCAGTGACTACACCAGTTAGTATGCGGTTTTTTGTGGCCAGCCGCTATTCCGTGTATACAGGAAGGTGTCACCTCCCCTACACCTGTCTACATGAACACCTCATACTGATTCAGTGTGGAATTGCCTGAAATAGCTCCATTCTCTATCTATGTTCCGCCTCCTTTCTATACTTCGGACAGTGGCGCGGCCCTTTCGTCTGTGTCCTGGTGCTCTTCCAGTCGATGTCCGTGCTCATCGAAAGATAAAGCGAACAGAGTTTCATCGTACTGATGTTTGTTGTTTTATACACCGGTTTATGAGTCATTACTTTCCCGCTGGGCAGTGGTGGGATCCATGCTGCTGTGGTCTCGTCGTCTCGTGTGCTCGGTGGACGGCCGAAGCTCGTCAGCGTAAAGACCGCACCACAATGCTGCGAATCGTACCTCTGTTTGAGTTTTTGTATACCGGTGTACAAGTACCGTATACTTTGAACGTCGTCGAGGGGGTGTGATATCTTGCATGTTGTACGGTAATAGTGTACTTCGAAGTATGCCCGAATAACATTCGAGTACCTGCAAGCATGCTGTTCTTCTCGGTGTATCCAACGAGTACTCCGTTACTCGACTACATACAACACAACTCCTCGTGTAGCAGGTGCAATTGACAGTTCTCATATGTACCCCGATGCACATGTGAACCGAGCGTACTGCTCTGCAGTATCAGTTGTCTTGCGTGGCGTTGCTACAGCCGGAAATTAGGATATTCGACTGTAGGACTAAGCGTTGGGCGATAAATATCGGCAAATGATGGTACGAACTATTTGGCAGGTTTAGTGTGGTGTAATGCGGTAGGAATCGAGTAAAAAGAGCTATCCTCGCCTGCAGCTTTCGGGTTCAGCCTACTTTCTTCGTGGACCGTGGGCACAGGTCGCTTCATGTTCTATTCAATCACACAGGGTGAGGATTTAGCAAACACAACAAAAACCACCATCAACAAAGTCCTACATGCCCTGACCGTAGGCCCCAATGTTCAGCTGGATGGCGAAGAGGCCCCCTCCGGTGTATGCGCGGACCAAAGTTCTGCAGGCAGAGCACTCCATGTGCAAAACCAGCAAGCTCACTCCACATCGTCTTCTTTACTCGGAAACATACCTCCCTCGTATCATATACTGGCAGAAAATAGAGAGCCGTTGATATTATACAGAAAATAGAGACGTTCTATTTGAAAAGCTTCACCATTAAACTTGAAAATTGATACATTCGTCTGCATTTTGACTTTCGAAATATTCCACTGACGTGAACTGGGCTTCCTCGCTGATCTCATCGAGCAGGCCCACAAGACTTCTCAACCAGCGGCAGACGACATGTTTGATGCCATCGCCACGATCGTGTGGAAGTGTATTTTCCCAGCTAGAACTGATCAGCCGCGATTAAACTGTCTCAGGAAAACAATGACGTAGAAAATGCCGGCCAAACCAGATATCCGTTTGAGGAATGGCCTGATGCAAAGCTAAACCCATAAATTGCGTTAGGTTTTAGAACTATCTCCAGCACAACGTTTTCCGTTTTCATGACATATGCCGCTTTACCCTATATGGCATTTCGTTATTCAGGCAACAATCAACGGCGAGGTCATCGGCGATTACGATTCATACACGGGATCAACTTTCAACGCACTCGGCATCGAGGGAGTGGGGGTTCAAACCATATCATTCGCCACCGTTGGTCTCTCCGAAAACGGCTGGATCAGCCTTCTCGAGGTAAGATATATCCATGCTGATTCTCCTCGCAAGGCTACCGATCATGCTGTGCAGAGCGTGACCAACAGGCTCGCAACAGGTTTGTTTTGTAACTTACTTGACCAGTGGACCTGGTAAAGCTTGAATCGCGGTGATCATACTAGCCCATGATTATCACATTGAGGTTTATGATACTTTTACGGAAGACAACAAATTACTCACGATATTGTTACTATACCCTCCGGATAGACCACGTTCATGTTCAAGATCTATGTCTGTGAGGGCAGGGCGATTCCTGATCAGTATTCCCTGCATGAGTTATATACCTCCTTGCCGGGTTACAGCCGGGTGATCTGAGTGGGCTAGGTAATGTTCCCTGGTTGGATCTGTACCACGCGGACCGAGCACAATGTATCATGACGCCAGATACTGGATGTGGACGATCTAGACCGTCATATGCCTGGGTTGTGGATTGACTTCGTGGGGCAGCATCTATTGTATATACTCCAACGTGTTAGCCATTAACGAACATGTACGTACGTGGATCGCTCTTTGTGGAAAAAGTACTGCGATATCACCAAGACCCCATTGCTCGTCTTGCACCTATTTTTGCTCGACCCTTCACATCTTATCGGTATTTCAGGTGCGCTTCCTGGTGGAGCCTTGAATTCGGGTCTCGTGCAATTTCCCTAGGCACTGTCGTCGCCATTGCTCTTGCCATCGTTGATGGCTCAGCCCAAGACTGATGCTGCATCTTGGACGTGTGCGGCCATAAGGATAGCCCATTTTAGCCAACATGTTTCTGGCAAAAGGAATCCTTCAAAAAACGAACTGCGGGGTTTCGATAAAAATCTATTGGCATTTCTCAACGTAGACTGCGCCAAAGCGATCGCCCATCCAGCGGCACTTTCACTTTTTTCTCGCAACCAGTGTACGGATGAGGTAGAGGGGTCCTCACGTCATGGGACCCACAACATGACGGCAAAGGACGAGGCAGAGAAGCGACCGGAGCCGTTTTTATGTTTTAAAGCGCGAAGAGCATCCCCAAGTATATATCTGCACGCTGTGTATTGTGAAATGTCTGTCTAGTAGCCGGTGTTACGGCGTCTTTGATTTCGTGAGCTGCACGTGGTCGGTATTCGTAAGCTTCGCGGCCACAGACGCGGACGAGCTCGGACAACTTGTGGAGCTTGTTTGGTTGCGCGCCGGAGGGGGTTGGCCGCGGTCGTCTTGCTGCCGTTGTTTTTCTGGAGTTGGGCCTCTATCTTATTTGGGCAGCAATTATGTTTTTGTTGCGGCAGCGAGATTGTTCGTTTTTTTCCAAGGCACACGACCTACACCTTGTACGAGGCTCTCTTGCCTTATTGACCTCTCTACTAGTGAGCTTCAGGCGCACTCCTACCGCAGCAGGCCTACTCGGCCTTTGGGAAATGGCGGCGATCTAAGCGTACTTTGAGCTCTGTGCTAGAGTTCAACTCAACGTGGTGCGCCGCGCCTACTTTCGGGGACGCGACAAAGTTTTAAAAAGGGGTAGCTTCGACGCTACCAGGTTTGGTGGCTCGACGTCAAGCGTATCTGGTTTGCTCGTGACTCGATGCCAATGGATTCATACGGAGCATCTGCATATCTTGGAAGGACGTACGGTACTACTATAGGTCCAAACCATACTTGCGTGTACACATACTAGAAAGGAGAGCTTCAGATGGACGGCAATACCACGTTTCTTCAGTCGCCAAGCTCCGTTTTCCGGATTCGAATTAAGCAAGTGTGGCAGGACTCGAACACTTAACACTGGCGGAGGCACCTTCTAAAGCGGAGGCGGGCAAGAGCGCGCAGCTCGAGATCAACCTTTTCACGTAAAACATGTTTCTTGCGCGGTGCGTACAGCCTTCCACGTAATACAATCAGCATTCCCGTACATGTTTTTTTGTCTCTCGAGTAATGCACCGGTGATTGCAAGACAGGTAACGGAGTAATAAGATACTGCTTCGTGGCACTCTGCCCCTGTGATACGAGGTGGAGATGGGGCACAAAGAATCCTGTGCAGAGTGCCGTCATGATTAAGCAAACAGGCTGGTAAGTTTTTTTTTTTAGTGGACAAAATGAGGAAAGCAAGGAGAGGAGTGAAAGCAAAAACGACAAAAGGCGAGTCAGCGAGATCGAGGCGGGCAACGCCGTCACCCAGTCGGCAAACAGCAATTTATCACGGAACCGGCAGGTATGCTCTACGGGTGGTCGTACTGGCCGACAGTCGGACTTACGGCAACATCCGTTGGTACTTACACTTGCAACCCAGTTGCCCTAAAAAGAGACCGTCCTGATAATACGTAAGATAAATTGGTCATGCACCATGTAGCCAAAGGCAGTAACAAATTTGTTCTCGCCGCATGTTACATTCGCCCAGTATCTAAACTATGTCCAGGGTACTCATGCATAGTGATTAGACACCAATGATATTCATATGGGTGTCTAAGTTCAGATTCTAATACGCCCCCTGGATGACAAGTGACTGATATCTGCCACGGTAAGTGTAGGAATGCACCTATCTGGTCCCGTATAGCTTAAGATGCTCATCGCTTGAGAAACCCCATGCCTGGCCGAGAAACCGACTAATAGATAAATTACAATACAATCCGACGAACTATTTCATGCACCAGGTATACACCGAAGCATTGCGGGGTTTCCTAAGATGTTCCGTAGCTCTTCAGTTGAGGAGCCCCGTCAGCCACGAAAGGTTTGGCGCAAAAGCGCTAGCCTATAACTGGACGCGTCCAGTAGGCATAAGAACGTGATACTCTGATACTCAGACAACCAAGATACGAATGTAACAACTTATTCGGGCCTTTTATGGAGCAGCGGTAATATAGACGTGGTAATGTCAAGAAGTACTCAAGGTGTAATAAGCACCGAGGAATGCTCTCGAAAACAAACGCAAACTCATATGATGTGTGTACAACACGCCCTCTTAATTAATATCTAGACGTGCGGGTATATGAAACCGAAGGAACTGTGCCTCTGTCGACGACTGTCCAGTACGCCGGAAAAGCGTGCTTTACAGGTTTGTGTATGAACGTTCGTGCTTGAAAGAAGTCTACGAATACAGGTAACACTTCAATATACGTAGCAACCTTACTAAAACTACCCGTGGTGCCACTTCGTCTACCAGCCAAAATGAGTCGTAGGAGAATGTAGAGTGTACGTTTACTAGTGCCCCGTCAAATTAATCTCAGAACAAATAAAACAGCCGATTTGGCGGGGAGTATTTTGGTTATCTCAGTTAAGGCGTGGCAAGAGGCGTCCTCGTATGAGGGCTATGTCGCAAGGTCGATACAGAGTAAACGTTTCATGAAAATTATTTTTCGAGAACAGCAACATACGGACCTACAACGATCAGGCAATGCAGATCTATTGGTGGGCGACTGTAAATACTGTTTAATCAAGTATCCCTTGGCGGTCTCACTCGCCTAAGGTATCCTTCAGGCGTTGAATGGTATTCTGTTGTCGTAATGTCCGATTCAGCTTTCGCTGCTAACAGTGCGGTGCGACTTGATTTACAAGTCCACAAAAATATATTGCAACCAAAACACATACTAAACTCCAGAAGTTAAGGGTTTGCGCATGACGCCGGATACGACACGGATTTACATCATCTTCATATTTCGCGGCTGTGTCCGCGGCTACGTTCTCGGGCAACATCCGCGGCTCTGTCCGAGGCCACACCCGCGGTAATGTCTATGTCCGCGGCTCCTTCCGTGTTTTTTTGTCCGCGCCAATGTCCGCGAAAGCCGATTGGCTTTAATATAGGCCCGCCGTACGCTCGTGCTGAGTTTTTTTGGGACCTGATCCCATTTCCAGGTGACCTCCCGGAGCGTGGCCCCTGTCCGGAAGCGTTCGCACTTGGCGACCTGATATTGGAAATGGTGAGGAGCCGAAGGCGAACAAACCACGTATTTACCTGGTGCGGAAGCGGAACGCCTCCCATCCTACCAACGCACTCATATCAGCATGTCCACGGATTTGGTCGTGTACAGGCTCGTGGAAATCTCCGCGCCCGTCACCGTTGACATTTATATTGGCCGTAGACACAGCCGCCGACATTACCGTGGACACAGCCGCGGACATGTCCGTGGACGTTCATCGGCGCTCCCGCGGACGTTCGTCGATATGCGCGGGCGTCCGTGGACTTCCGCGGCTGTTTCCGCGGCTGGCCGCCGACGTCTGCGGACGTCCACGGATACAGCGGCGGATGGTCCGCAAAAATGTAAAATAATGTACGTCCCTAAAGTAAGAAAACAAATATGTAGTCTCCCGCAGTGGTACTAGTCTAGCCAAACACTCCAAAAGTCTAGAGACCGTGAGGATGCCGAGGGTAAGCTATTAGAGAAATGACTCACGGAGGGCGTTCCAGAGCTGTCCTCTGCTAAGTGGGGAATCGGCTATGCATTCCTCACAGATTATCGATTTTACTCTTGACGAATCAAACGATAAGCAATTGCTGCCGGACATACTGGCTGGGGTAGGTACGTCGTATATCGGTTGAATCGCCTCTTAAAATGTGAAGGTTGCCCAGACACTCGTGGAGATACTTCGGCTCAACTCGCTAAGAGTGATGGCCGGTGTCCCCTGCTACGGAGTTACATACAACGATTCGCCCCCGGGACGAGTGTTTAGGTACTGGTCTCTGGTTGACTCCTCGAGGAAGTTTAAGCCTGGTACTCTAGAATATACACGTAGATTGTCTCTAAAGACATGAAGGACGTGATGTCTTCCAAATGTATCGGAGCAATCGGTACAGTTGTCCAAACCGATGTCGGAACCTATACTTTGAACACCTCCGGGGCGCCCGTTCATCAAGCACCGGGCATTTTTCGATAGTAGACACGGCGCGAAGCCTAGGGTCCTAGCGTTTTCCGTTGGGAAGCCCAATTTGGTGTAAATAAATGGTGCTGACTCCAGGCAGCGCTGATGTACGACAACCCATAAGTGTTTCTGTGAAAGTCGCCAATGATGTCTATATTTTGGACGTAACACCTGATGGGGGTGATGGCGCTGACATCTCCTTGCCTTGTTGTTCGGACCTTACAATATCTCAGTGACCCGGGTTGTATTATAAGGTCGACCTTGCCATCGAAGGGTGGTTCGTTCCGCGCCCTTTGTTAAGTCCCAACCAAGTTAAGCCAGTTCGCTAGTCGAGAAATGATAGCTCTATGGCGTGTGGCGTCGATTTAACAAACGAATAAAAATGAACCTGATTCGGTTACGTAAACAATAGTACCGGTAGTATTTTATCTCCAACGCTTCATATTATAGCCTCGACAAATCTTTACTTGCCCACGGCTATACCAAACATGGACGAGGTAGCGAAGCAATAGGGGTGTGGAAGGAGATTGCCAATACTGGTCGGTCCATACTTTGCCGGATATTGCCGGGGTTGGTCTGGCTTTGATGTTTTGTGCGCCCAGGCGACTCAGGCAGACATGGTCTGGTTCCTCTGCTATGAGTCTCGACTACGGGTCAACCTTGAGCTGGTCCTGTGAATCGAGCGAGTATGCCCGTCCATCTTCTTTTGTCTCCTTTGTTGGCGCCACCGTGGCGGGCATCACCGTTCCCCAAGACTGCTACTCGCGATTCTGCGTGTCCGAGAAAACCAACACGCTTGACAGCTCAACGGCGGTACGGCATTCGATTGGTTGTGTTTCGTATACGAGTGTATTCCATGTGCATGGATATACATGGATCCCTCTTCTGTTCGTGCTGCTGGTTGGTTCAAGGTGAACGCTACAAATGTTCTCCCTCTCGGATGTTGCTTGAAATACCTACTCGACCGCCACATATATGTCATGTCGTGCTGATACCCATGAGCAGCGGGACAATACACTTTCCTCCGGTCTCAAAAATGTTCCTTTGGGCTAAGAGTCATCCCACGGTAGGGGTTGCACGTTTTTAGGTCCAACGATCCTGACCGGTTGAGCTTCTGAAGTGAAAGCCAACCGGTTGGTATATTCATTTTACGAGTGTATTTATTTTAGGGCTAGCGGATACAAAGTTTGCTCGGGTTGCGCAACCAAAAATCTTGGAAGTCATGTTTCGGGTGAGATATTGCGCTCCTCATGCCAAGAGCTCAGAAACGTTTTGCTGCACCCTTACCGTGGGATGACTCCTAAGACCTATGCCAACAAACATTCAAAGTTTGGCAGAAACACGGCGTCCTGGAGCTTGTCATTATTTATGCGTATTATTCACTTTTTTGCGAAATCGAGCCTTTAACTCTCGACGGCGTCAGAACCATTGGGGTTCTTTTACAGTCCCTGGTGCCCGAATCTGCATGTCCGATATATTCCGTAAGATGATCGGTGGAGTCCCTCAAAAGTAGCCAGTGTGGTTACACCTCATTCATTCCCACACTGCATGCATACATTTGGACCCCTCAACCGTTGGAGAACAAACGTTAAACTAAAACCTAATTGGTAAACCTCAAACATATTCACACCACATGCATTTACGCCCCAACCCCAACGGTAACACACCATTGAAATGTTTCTTGTAAGCCCTGAATCGCTTCAACTCAAATACAGACAACGCTTGAAATATATAGTACGGTGTACCCAACGCCATGTACGTATTACCGCTTTGCTCCACCTACCTTCGACAGCAGCCAGGAGCGGGCGGGCCGGGGAAACCCCAGCAGTAGACTGGCCACCACTGTATGCCTACTAGTCGGCGAGAGAAATGTTGTCGCGCTGGTGTGCTCTGTTTTACTCTCAAAGCTATGAACGTGAGACATTCGACGCCTTGAGAGTGATCGTCACTTTACCCTAAGCCCGTCCTTAAGGCCCGTCCGTCGGTTCGTCGGTCCGTCCGTCGGTAAAACCCGCCAGTACAGGTTAGGTGTTTGAATTCGTCTGTTGTGAAGAAAAGTGTCGTTTTCCCAAGAAATAAAGGATGTCTTTCGATTTTTTCATGGTGACATCGTCCGCTGCGATGATCGAAGGGGGGGGTCCACTGGCATGAAACGAAAGCCGCGGTATCAGCCGCTGCTTCCGGTGTCCTATCGTATTGCCAAACCCAGAACGTTCCCCCCCCCTATTAAACTGGCCGGGGCTCTAACATATGTACTCTCAAACGACCGAGATCGCTAATGGTAACAAACGTTTGGCACACCTGAGGTTGCGTCGATACCACCTAGTCTGACACCATACAATACTTTGATCTGGCTGCTTTTATTCTATCTTTCCGGTCTCCGCTAGTTTTGGAGAAACTATACCCGGGCCCTTGGGGACATAGCGGATGTGTATCTTACTGTAGGAGACTCGGAAGTTTATCCTTCACCTTCTGTCTAAATCATCCTCTGCGACACCACCCCTGCCCGCCAGCTTGGTGGCTGCCCCCATACGCAATTAGTGGAGATAATATTTATTGGTATCGTTCCCTGCCATCGCTACCACGTAGCAAAACGTCCGTGTACCTCCCAGCTCGGAACTCGTTACCATACCGATACAACGGCAAGGGGGTGTTTTTCGGCATGGCTAGACAAACCGATTTCACTTTCACCATGAGAGCGACGTCAAGGCCGTCTACTACTACCTCCGAACGCGCACCCCAGGAGACCGTCGCGTGTGCGCGCGAATTTCGACCTCTGCTGGGCCGGGTCACGGTTTTTTACCGCGCAAACGAATGTGGATGCTAGTAGCCCTGTGCCACTGCTTCGAGCTCAACCACTCCCCCCCCCGGTGTATTGCTAGGCATTTCCTTTTGTCAAGCAGTGCCCGCGGCGTAGTGCTACTCCGGTCGATGAGACGAATATTTCGTCAGACTTTGCAACATACCAATAACTCAACGCGAGAAACATCCAAAACACTTAACAGCCCGGGCCCTACGACCAGGCCAGGCTCTGCCTTACCATCGACGCGTCCCAAAAAAGCGAGTGGCTTAACATTTTGAGGGTCGCTGCAGCGACCTACAGTGCAATCCTACCCATAGCGCATTTAAAAGGCGGCGACGACGTGGGCAATTACGTTTGTGAATTGGCGCGATGAAAGTGTAACACGGCCAATATTTTAGGCGCAGTACCGACTTGGATACCCTCTTACACATGCCACGCGACAGTCTCGAGCAACGCCTATATCCTCTCTGCCTCGGACGCCAACGAGTGAGCATACTCAACTTATTTTATCAACCCCTGAAATACTGCCCAAGACTAAAGACGTAACGTGCTAGCTCGGTAAGACGACGTCCCGTAACCAGCCAGTTTATGACCCGATTCCAAACACTCCTTGGCATGTCGCGACTTGCGTTGTTCCCAGTACCCGTCGGTGCCAAACCGCAACGGGTCGGAACGCGTGGAGGTCACAGTCGGCTGCCGAGCCGTCCCACGGTAGAGGTGCAGCAATACGTTTCTGAGCTTCTGACATGTTGAGCGTAATATCCCACCCGAACATTGCGTCCAAGAGTTTCGTTCGCGCAACCCGAACAATATTTATATCCGCTAGTCCTAAAACAAATGCACTCGTAAAGTGATCATACCAACCGGACGTTCCTCACTTCAGGAGCTCAACTTGTCAGGAACGTTTGACCCAAGAAAGGGCAAGCCCTACCGTGGAATGACTCAGCCGCCGGGTCGTATTGCAACTTTCAGGAAGCGATGGTGCTCTTCTCACCAGCGACGCCATACGCGTCAACAACCTACCGACCGCCTACGGCCAAAAACCTTCAAAGACGCATGAGCGCCCCTGTTCGGTGTTCTCTCCCCCCCCCCTTCCACTCGGAAATCCTAAGGACGACGGATGTATTACCCCCTCGCGTCGATTTTGAATCCCGTGCATAACGAGGTCGTTTCATCGACTACGGGGCGAATATCAACGACGTTACAACCATACCTGACAGCTCAAGCTCGTTAATCGACAGATCGTATGAGCCATCCGACGCTAGGGGTGCAGCAACATATCCCTGAGCACCTGACATGAGGAGCTCAATATCTCACCCGAAACATGGCTTCCGAGATGTTCGTCCGCGCAACCCGATCAACATGTCTATTCGCTAGTCCTAAACCAAATGCCCTCGTAAAATGATCATACCAACCATTAGTTCCTCAGTTCAAGCGCTCAACCGGTCTGGAACATGTGTCCCCCAAAAGTGCGACCCCTTCCGTGGGATGACTCGTATACATCCTGGATAGTTGCTCGCAGCCACGCGCGCACGTCGCCGTCAAAATCTAAACTTCACTACACGCAGAACCCGAACTCTGGCCCCAACCAAATAATCCTGTATGGCGTCGCCGGACGCGTCTGCGTACAAGGCTAACGACGGCGGCTGCATGTGTCGGCGGCTACATGTAACTACGATAACATGGGGTGGATACGCGACCGGCCTGAGACACTAACCTTCCTGCCGCCAGCAGACGCCAAAAGGACACATCGGTATCAAACCCAGGTCAAAAGTAAATGCGTGACTACGACACCGCGTGCGTAAAAATTATGCGGAGATTTTCCCCTCACGCGGGAACGGGGCGCAAGCCTACGCGATTGAGCATGCGTCGAGAAAAATATGTTCCACTACCCGCACTTCCTCACACAGTCGCAGTTGCCTACCCATCAGGGATCGCTGCTCCTTCGCGGACACAATGTCATGCTCCGAGGGTCACTCGCTCAGGACATCGCGGAGCCGCTACAGCTTTGCGAAGGAGACGGAAACAATAATTTCCGCTGTATCGATGTCCCATCCAAACACGAACAACACGGTATCCCAATCTAAAATTGTATGAAGAGACAAAAGTGTGGGGTCTCTTGAGGGTCTCTCCCAAAAAGGTCGATATTGCCTCGACGACGGAGACGCGGATGAGCGTCGATACCGCGGAACATCAAGCCACCATTGTACCCTAAACAGTTTCTCGTCAACTACGTAGTATCGTACGACAAATGCACTACGCGCCTCTTCTCCTCGTCCGTGGAGGACCCGACAATCAGGTGTGGCAACGGGATTGCCGATTGGTTGCTGTCGCCGGGGTGACCGCGACAGGCTGCGTCGTGGTACTTCCTAGCTCCATAACCACATGATGGTCGCACGACGAGTGTTCAAGAGCTGTTAACAACCAGAAGAATCCCAGCAAACTCCGGAATCCAAACTTCACCCTACGGTCGGCCACGATCCACTGCGGAAAGCCGTACCCCAACACAGACGCTCCTCCCCACTGCGACAGCGGCAGCAAGTGACGGAAGTAGCAGCGGCAGTGTCGACGGCAATGCTCGCGGCTAAGACTCCAGTAACTTCCGCGGTATTGTTCATTCCTGCCGGCTGTATTTAGAGTCCGCCGCAATGTCCACGGCAGTGCCCGTCGTTATGTCAGTGGTGATGTCCAGCACTTTGTCCAAGGCAATTGTCCCCGGAAGCAATTGCTTCGGTAATGCCTGCGGCCATGGTCGCGGGAATATCCTCAGCTGTCCCCGCCTCTATGTCCAAGGTCATGTCGACCACTCTGACTGTGGATGTATCCGCGGACTGGTCCTCGGCCGCGTCTGCGGCTGTGTCCGCGCGAATACCCGCATCTACATCCGCGGCGATGTCCGACATGTCGGTGGAAATGTCCGTGGCGATATCCACGGACATGTCCGCTGCCACGTCTACTGCTTTGTCCGTGGCTATGTACGAGGCAACTCTCTCCCACAGCACTTTTCGAATACGTGCCCTGTCCGGGATTGAATCCAGCTTGGCAACCCGATACTAACTGCTAAGTAGATAAAGCCCTGAAATGCCAATGACCTGGTGCGGAAGCAAAAAGCCTTTTAATGTCCGCGGCAATGTCCGCGGTACTGCCCGCGGACGTGTCCACCCAGTGTCCGCAGCAAAACCCGAGGCCTGCTCCACGGTCATGATCGCGCCAATGTCCACACCAATGTCCGCGGAGTTGGCCACAGAAGACTCTGCTGAAACTTGTGGGGACATTTACTTCGGCTGCGTACACAGCCGCAGCGTCCCGCAGACACAGCCTAGGATGTCGCCATGGTTTTTGCTGTGGACTTTGCGGCGGAAAGCCGCGGAAAAAAGTGCCGAGGATAGCCGCGGCCTTCCGCGGAGGTCCGCGGCTGTCCACCGATACGTCCACGGACGGCCGCCGACAGCCGCGCATAGCCGCGGCTATCCGCGTCTCGCCGTTAATACAGCCGCGGCTGTCGAAGTAAAGGTAAATTCATGTGCATCTCTCTTTCCTTCACCACTTGATTCGTGCGCGCGGGCTGAATTTGTCGAGGCAGGTACAAAATGCGCCAACGGACGGCTCGAATCACACAACTTAACGATACAGGGGGCGCTTTCTAGACATCGGTGTCAGCGTTGACGCCGTGTGTGCATACGGAGACAATGCAAACGTCAGGTCTCGGGTGATTCGAGGTTTAGAAGAAGATATCACCACGCCCTGCGGAGACAACTGCAAATCAGGGATGGTATGCTCATTGCTGTGCAGCCAACTATATGCCCGTCGAACCCGCACGTCGTGAAAGGTCCCAGCAGGGTCGCTATCACAGCGTGGAGCCGAACTGCAATGATTTAAATTTATCTGGGACACAGGAATGTTCGTGCTCCCTTGACCGTGGGTGGGGACACAGTGCTCGGTCATAGCCGCCAATTTATTTACCCCAGGGAATGCTAAATTCCTCTGAACCAAAACCGAATGCTAACTGCTTTCACACGCGAGATACCCAGGGCTGGTTTGGTGTCCAACATGGATTTAAAACGACCACCACTCGCCCAAGCATACAGCATACAACGCTGGACGCCTAGCCCCAAAACCTCCAACCGAGCTAAACGGCCCTTCCTTGCGGTGGGACACGCGGGATGTCGCGCACCTTTGACACACCGCGATAAAAAAATCCGTCACACCGGGACCCCCAGCGGACAAACGTCATGGGCGTACAAGCTGTGCATCTGCCGCTGCCGCTTCCGTGCGCCCGACAAACGGGCTCGGCCCCACAAAGTGGCTAGGTCCGTCCCCTTATTCGACAACTTTGACCGTCGGGGAGCGAGTGCAGGCCCCCATGCCCGACGCTCCCCCCCGCTGCCACCGCAGCGGCTGCTGCATCTGCCGTTGCCGGTACCACGAAACTACACGAGTAGACTAGTCTCTCCTGTAGACCTGTCAATCGGCGAGGGAAGCGTCGTTCGACTCGTGTGCTCTGGTGTACTCGCAGGGCTATCTATGAACATGAGGCGTTCGAGGCCTCAAGAACCATCGCCACCTTCCCCCTTGCATCCAACCGCAAACGTCTATCCGTCGGTAGGACCTCCGTGTGTCGTACACTTGTTGGGTATTATATAACTCGTCATGTTTGAATACAAGTGACATGTGGACGACTATTATTGCTTTCCCGCGGGTTATTTCAGCCTTCTACGTAGCCTGGCGGATGGGATATTTTAGATTATTTCTATGTTCGTCTGAACTTGAAGTTCTATTGCGCCCAAGAGTGTACCCATTGCGTCAAAAACTGCAAACTTCGTGCGAAAACAAAACAAACAAAACAATACAAAACGGTTTGCAATCGGTGACAGATTGGCAAGGGAGAGCGTAGGATATGCATACTACCATACACTAGGTAAGAATATGATACGCTTCCGATAGTTCATGGTCTAACCTAATAACAGGACCGTCGGAATGTAGAAGAACCTAATTACCAGGTATCATATTGCATAGATTTCGACACAATCCTCATCTCTCCGCTGAATAAAGTGTTTAAATAGAAATACATTTATTATATCTAGTATCGCCCCCATCATCTCTTTAGACCTAGCACCACCGTGGCTACTATTCGTTCATTATACCCTCTTAACTATTACTAATACTATTATAATAGTAAACCCCCCACCCCTAACCACGTCCCCGCCCTTCCTCTGCTTCTGTTAACGAGTACCGTACAACGTACCATATCCATACGCACCCAAACACGTTCACCGGCCACACCAAACATACAGGTGCAAGATATGCCCACGAGGATATGATATACAAGAACAAAGAAACGACTCACACCACACCCTACATCGCATACTCATAGTTACAGAAATACCCCCTCCATCGGTCAACGATCCCCGAAGATCCTCAACGATCCTTAAAAAACCTCAACAATCCGCAACGAAATCGTGGGTTCTAGCATGGGGTGCTGGTACGACGCACTGGGAACTAGTACAGTACCACGTACCATATGCATACGAACCCCAACTCGTTCATCGGTCAAACCAAACATACAGTTGCACGAGTTGCCGACCAGGATATAAAAATACACGTACAAATATTCGACTCACACCACACCTTACATAGCATACTCATAGTTACAGAATCACCCGCTCCCTCGGTCAACGATCTTCAACGATCCTCAAAAAACCTCAACGATCCGCAACGATATCCAGGGTTCTAGCCTGGGGTGCTAGTACGACGCACTGTGAACTAGTACCGTACTACGAACCATACCCATATGAACCCAAACACGGTCACCGGACAAACCAAACCTACAGTTGCAAGATTTGCTCACCAGGATATGAACACAAGTACAAAGATACGACTTACACCACACCCTACATGGCATACTCATAGTTACAGATTTACCGCCTCCCTCGTTCAACGATCCCCAGCGATCCTCAACGATCCTCAACGATCCGCAACGATATCCTGGGTTCTAGCCTGGGGTGCTAGTACGATGTACTGGGAACCAGTACTGTGCCACGTACAATATCCATCCGAACCTAAACACGGGCACCGGACAAACCAAACATACAGTTGAAAGATTTGCCCACCAGGATATGAAATACAAGTACAAAGATACGACTCACACCACCCCCTACATCGCATACTCATAGTAACAGAATTACCGACTACCTCGGTCAACGATCCCCAGCGATCCTCAACGATCCCCAACGATCCGCAACGACATCCTCGGTTCTAGCCTGGGGTGCTGGAACGACGCACTGGGAATCAGTACGGTACCACGGACCATATCCATAGGAACCCAAACACGTTTACCGGACAAACCAAACATACAGTTGAAATATTTGCCCACCAGGATATGAAATACAAGTAAAAAGATACGACTCACTCCACACCCTACATCGCATACTCATAGTTACAGACTTACCGCCTAGGTTAACGATCGCCAGCGATCCTTAACGATCCTCAACAATCCGCAACGATATGCTGGGTTCTAGCCTGGGGTGCTGGAACGACGCACTGGGAACAAGTACCGTACCACGTACCATATGCATACGAACCCCAACTCGTTCATCGGTCAAACCAAACATACAGTTGCACGAGTTGCCGACCAGGATATAAAAATACACGTACAAATATTCGACTCACACCACACCTTACATAGCATACTCATAGTTACAGAATCACCCGCTCCCTCGGTCAACGATCTTCAACGATCCTCAAAAAACCTCAACGATCCGCAACGATATCCAGGGTTCTAGCCTGGGGTGCTAGTACGACGCACTGTGAACTAGTACCGTACTACGAACCATACCCATATGAACCCAAACACGGTCACCGGACAAACCAAACCTACAGTTGCAAGATTTGCTCACCAGGATATGAACACAAGTACAAAGATACGACTTACACCACACCCTACATGGCATACTCATAGTTACAGATTTACCGCCTCCCTCGTTCAACGATCCCCAGCGATCCTCAACGATCCTCAACGATCCGCAACGATATCCTGGGTTCTAGCCTGGGGTGCTAGTACGATGTACTGGGAACCAGTACTGTGCCACGTACAATATCCATCCGAACCTAAACACGGGCACCGGACAAACCAAACATACAGTTGAAAGATTTGCCCACCAGGATATGAAATACAAGTACAAAGATACGACTCACACCACCCCCTACATCGCATACTCATAGTAACAGAATTACCGACTACCTCGGTCAACGATCCCCAGCGATCCTCAACGATCCCCAACGATCCGCAACGACATCCTCGGTTCTAGCCTGGGGTGCTGGAACGACGCACTGAAAACCAGTACGGTACCACGTACCATATCCATACAAACCCAAACACCTTCACCGGACAAACCGAACATACAGTTGCAAGATTTGCCCACCAGGATATGAAGTACAAGTACAAAGATACGACTCACACCACACCCTACATCGCATACTCATAGTTACAGACTTACCGACTACCTCGGTCAACGATTTCCAGCGATCCTCAACATTACTTAACGATCCGCAACGATATCCTGGGTTCTAGGCTGAGGTGCTGGAACGACGCACTTGGAATCAGTACCGTACCACGTACCATATCCATACAAACCCAAACACGTTCCAAGGACAAACCAAACATACAGTTGCAAGATTTGCCCACCAGGATATGAAATACAAGTACAAAGATTAGGCTCACACCACACCCTACATCGCATACTCATAGTTACAGAGTTACCGCCTGCCTCGGTCAACGATCCCCAGCCAGCCTCAACGATCCTCAACAATCCGCAACGATATCCTGGGTTCTAGCCTGGGGTGCTAGTACGACGCACTGTATACTAGTACCGTACTACGTACCAAATCCATACGAACCCAAACACGGTCACCGGACAAACCAAACATACAGTTGCAAGATTTGCCGACCAGGATATGAAGTACAAGTACGAAGATAAGACTCACACCACACCCTACATCGCATACTCATGAGTAAAGAGTTACCGCCTCCTTCGGTCAACGATCCCCAGCGATTCTCAACGATCCTCAACGATCCGCAACGATATCTTGGGTTCTAGCCTGGGGTGCTGGAACGACCCACTTAGAACCAGTACCGTACCATGTACCATAGCCGTACAAACCCAAACTCGTTCACCGGACAAACCAAACATACAGTGGCAAGATTTGCCCACCAGGATATGAAATACAAGTACAAAGATACGACTCACACCACACTCTACGTCGCATACTTATAGTTAGAGAATTATCGCCTCCCTCGGTCAACGATCCCCAGCGATCCTCAACGATCCTCAACGATCCGCAACGATATCCTGGGTTCTACCCTGGGGTGCTGGAACGATGCACTGGGAACAAGTACCGTACCACGGACCATATCCATACGAACCCAAACACCTTCACCGGACAAACCAAATATACAGTTGCAAACTATGCTCACCAAGATATAAATTACAAGTACAAAGAATCGAAAAACACCCTGCCCTACATCGCATACTCATAGTTACAGAGTTACCGCCTCCCTCGGTCAACGATCCCCGGCCATCCTCAACGATCCTCAACGATCCGCAACGATATCCTGGGTTCTAGCCTGGGGTGCTGCAACGACGCACTGGGAACTAGACACGTACCACGGACCATATACATACGAACCCAAACACCTTCACCGGACAAACCAAATATACAGTTTCAAGATTTGCCCACCAGGATACGAAATGCAAGAACAAAGATACGACTTACACCACACCCTACATCGCACAGTCATAGTTACAGAATAACCGCCTACCTCGGTCAACGATCCCCAGCGATCCTCAACGTTCTCAACGATCCGCAACGATATCCAGGGTTCTAGCCTGGGGTGCTGGAACGACGCACTAAGAACCAGTACCGTACCACGGACCATATCCATACGAACCCTAACACGTTCCAAGGACAAACCAAACATACAGTTGCAAGATTTGCCCACCAGGATATGAAATACAACTACAAAGATAC
>JBBMKB010107948.1:0-21409 GCA_037833945.1 Alaria marginata
CCCTATACTATTATCAAGTAAATGTGTCCCCAAAACGGGTTTCCAGTTGTAAAAGGGTTAACCTTGTAGGTAGTCAGTTACAGAGACCAGAGATCTCCGTGCATTGTAAACCTCAGCAGCCAAGGCTGTTTGTTTCACGTGGCCGACCGTGCAGTGAACTCGTTTAGAACTTTCCGACTACGTTCGTATATATGAAGATCTGAATGGGCTAAGGAGAGGCAACAACGCTGTAATTAACACATTAGCCTACAGTTTTTTCTTACTCTCATTATTTTCATTTTTTGTGTGCAAGTAATCTGATGTACCGGCTTTAGCTGGTATCACGCACTCGTATCCACCTATCGCGTTTGGCATTGCATGGCCGAATCACCTCACTCTATGCATTGTGTGTTTGCCTTGTAGTTTGTGACCCAAAACCTCGTCTATTGAGGGCGAGGCATTAGCGAGGACACTGGTTGATCGGGATGCAGGCGAGTGAAAAATTCAGCTAAATGTAAAAAACACAACACACTGTCATCCATCAACACAACATGTACCTATTCGCAATCAGAGTGTCAACGCCATTAACACTAATGTAATCCTTGTGTTGTTAAACACGCTACCCCAGCTGTATCTGGTGAGTAGCAACCCACCTCAAGGACGGGCCAGAGCAAGGCCCCGTCGAGCTTTGCGAGGGCCTTCTTTACCACCATCAGCTGCTTCCCCAGGCGCCCCCCGAGCACCTTGTTGTTCGCCTCGGCCGTGAGTGTGCACAACGCTTGCTCGTCTTCCTCCACCACCACCTATACATATTAAGCGAAAGCCACCAGGAACAAAGCGTAACAAATTGTTGAGTGAGCGAGCGAAAAATCCCTTGGTTGAGTTTTCGTTACCCTATAACCTACAAGCAAAGAAGAACGGTAAAATCCATGCGTTAGAGATTTTTCGGTGTTTGCTCCGAAACGACCGAAAAACAAGAATCCGAACCCTAAAATATAAGTTACCGTGCAGCTTTTAGGGGTACGTTCCGAGAGTTCAGCTTTTGACAAAAGCCCGCTCGTTTACTCTCCACAACTCCTAACAAGCGTTGTCTTATCTGTTTCTCTCTCACCTCCCAGGCGTTCAACTCTCCCTTGACGTAGCTCTGCAGTTTATCGAGAGCGTTCAAAGTTTTTCGGTCCTTGCAAACCACGGTGATTCCCTTCACCGGAGTCTTGAGGGAGATGCCACGCTTCTCTCTCGCCGATCTGCCGAGATCGACAACAGTCTGCATCGCCCGCATCTCCGACTCGGCCTGGGGGTCAAGCCTGTCACCCACAAAAACACAGGACAACGATTAAAAAAAGTGAAGGGCGTCAAAATAAATCATAACTTCATAATGAAAGCATCTGTAATAAAAAGATTCTCCCTTGCCGTTTTGCCCCGGTCCAACACCGTCTAGATAGATAACATCTACGAATGCCCCCGAGGGTCAAGCCTGCCGCCCCGACAACAACACCGTCAACGACTTTAAGGTCCATGGTTGCCAAGAAAACAAATCCATCAGTGAGAAAAAACAACTGCCTGAAACCAATATATACACAGCAACTACATGTGCAACCCCACCGCCAGATGCTTCTCTCTCACCACTAGACTCGTCAACCGGTGGCATCATTAGCTTGTGAATGGGTTAGCGAAGCAACAACAGTATTCCGCAAAAGAGGCGTTCTTTTCTATCGGTGCGGCACCACCTATTTTAAACCATTACCCAGAAATGTTCAGACAATCCTTGGGAACCAACCGGGAACACAAATAATAAAAAAAAAGTCCCAAAAACTAAAAAACAACAATTAAGGAATACCACAGGGAAATTTTCTTACCTGGACTCGTCAACCGGCGGCATCATGAGCATGTGCACGGAGGTGGCGCGGCCGGGAGCATCTTCCGCAACGTTGGCGTTGTCTCGGTCAGGGTGGCACTGGCGAAGGTGGCGGTAGGTATATTCGGAGAAGAACGGGGTGATGGGCGCCATCAGAACCGACATCGTCGTCAGCACCTCGTACATGCAGAACAGCCCTGCACGAGTTTGTAGGAGAAAGAAAGGGGAGATGGGGGCGGGGGGGGTAAGATTAACCCTTTTGGTGGATAGTCTTTATCCAACACTGCTTCACTATAAATATGCTGAGCAACCTGGGATGGGTGGGTGGGTGGGTGGGTTTGCAGAAAAAAGAGGGCAAGACGGAGGGCCCAACACTGAACAAAACAAACAGCACAACAGCCCGACACAAGATCTAACGGGCCCGAGACAAACTTTGCTCGGGGTTTTCGACAGTCAACCGTCATCAGCGGCGTTCCGCGTGTCACAGAAGTCATATTTGTGAGCAAAGCTTCATCGACCGGGAGAGCACGAAAACAAAAAAAGTATCGAAGTCACGAATATAAGTAAGCTCGCACCCCCAGTTCTGTCTTGAGAACACAACGCTTCCCTGTCCTTAAAACTCGCCCATGGTAAACTGATGGGCGACATACAGCAGGGCCTTCGCTACAACACAAAATTTCAGTAGTTCATTCAAGTCAACACCGATATCACGGGCCTGACATAACCTGGAACACATTATCAGGTCAGACATTCAGTTTACTATTTTCGAATTTTCGTACGCGTTCGTATTATACGTTGTATATACGTGCAGTAGCACTGCACACAAAGCCACGCCATTGAGCCAACCAAACGCTGGGGAAAGAATAGGCGAGTCTCAGAAACAAATTTGCTGGAGTTTTCGACAGTCAACCGTCATCAGCGGCGTTCCGCGTGTCACAGAAGTCATATTTGTGAGCAAATCTTCATTGACCACCAAATACTATACAAATTAACCTTCACAACGGAAAACTCCGGCGCCCTAACCAACACACCGCCTGAATACCATGCAAAATTACGGGCGTCGCTACAGCGGTCCTTTCACACCGCCACCCCCCAATAATATGTATCAACACTGAATTATAACCTCGTTTTGGCTAGACGGTTTTAATTGCCGGGTTATTTGGCAGTTTTTAAGAGACCCCCCCCCCCCCTTCCCCCATTAAAATATGCGACAAACACCGGGCTTTCACGCTAACCGCATCCGAAAAGGCACGCTTAGAGCGAGCCAGTTACTGTCAAGAGTAAAAAATGAAGTCTATGGAGTGTACCATAGGATGTAGTGTGGAAAGCCTCAGAAACAAATTTGCTGGAGTTGTCGACAGGGAGCCGTTATCAGCGGCGTTCCGCGTGTCACAGAAGTCATATTTGTGAGCAAATCTTCATCGGCAACCCCCACCATCAAAAGCAGGCCAACCAAAAAAAAAAAAAATACCAAGCTCGAAACCCGGAAAAAAAGTAAAAAAAACAAGAAAAGAGTCTACACTACTATAATTAGAAGAATGAAACAACAAAAGAGATAAAAGCCTCAGAAACAAATTTGCTGGAGTTGTCGACAGGGAGCCGTTATCAGCGGCGTTCCGCGTGTCACAGAAGTCATATTTGTGAGCAAATCTTCATTGGCCAACCAAAAAACAAAAACAGCACAAAACCGAGTGGGTTTGCAAACTAAACAAAAGAAAAATACAGACAAACCAATCGGGTGTGCACATAATGTGGAGAAAGGAATAACATATATGAAGTATGTGAGTATGGATTTTTGTTTCGATGCCGAGCGCAACCAAACCCTTAGAGCGCTACATATTCTTACCAGGAAAGAAGCAACAGTTACGAAAATAAAACCAATCTGAGCCATAATCTTTCGCAGCGGAGTAGAACGGGATTCACCTGTTCTAGCGCTGTCCGACCCCTCGGACCCCTTGAGGCGGTTTCGGTTGAGTCGCACATACCAGTTGGTCAGCTGCTCGATGAATTCCACCAGTCGCGGCACCACCGTGTACAGGCGGTAGGCCTTCATCTCTGTGCGCACGAACTACGGGCAGGTCCAAACATGAAAACACACAAAAGGGAGGGCGGGGGGTAAGGGTCAACATAAAAACGGAACGTGAAGCAAAAGCGACAACTTAAAAAAAGTAGGACAATCGGAATACCAGCCAGAGACTATCACGAAAATCTAAACCCCAAAACAAACGAAAGAGAGGGAAAAGTGACCGCCGTCACACGTGCAAAAAGTATCATTAAGCAACAGCAGTATTAATAGTATTAAGCGCAATGTTGAGTCTGTATTTCGCAACGAGATACTTTTAATGCCTAGTAGACAATAAACTCTCGATACCAGTCAACAACAAAATCACTACCGGTATACTACAAAAAATAACTGAAAAACCCTCGTTTCTCACCTCAACGAGGCCTTGCAGCGCTGCCTGGATCCAGGCGTCCATGACGTTTGTCGAAGAGGCAGCCTCCTCAGGGTTGGGCACGAACCGTTCAGCGCACGTCATCTCTAGCCGTCGCGCCTACGGACAAAGCGCAGGGTCAATTAAGAAGCGACACGACGAAGAAGAACGGGATCAATAAGCGACGATATGAACACATAAACGAATATCACAGCCAGGGAAGTGACAAACCGTAAGCAATGCATCGTACCTGTACCTGGTGCCAGCTAAGTCGCAATGCAAAGCGTGGGGAATCATCTTGAATACAAAATCGAAAAAATTATGCCTGGTGTAACTCATGCAAATTCATCACTTTGTCCGGCCATGTAAGGACCGCCGAAGCTCCACACGGATGTACACAAAACAATGCTACTATTTCCTTGAGAGAGTGCCATACGTAGTTTGAGACCATCAACCATTGCGTCCGAGCTGGCTGGACCAAAAACCCTAAAAACATGTTCAGTCGAGACTTCTGTCGTCTTCTGTTCCAAACCGACCCACCTGCTGCACAAAGAACCGGAAGGCGTTAAACCACGGCAGCAGCACCTCCCGCACGGTGGCCTGCACACCCTCCTCCTTGAACTTCAAGGACTCCGCCCGCACCACGGGGGAGTTGATAAGGTACAGCCGAAGAGCATCGGCCCCGTGAGCATCGATCACGTTCATCGGGTCTGTACGGAGGAATATGGTGAGGGCGAGGGGGGGGAGGTTGGCCGTGTGTAGAGTTAGTGAGTGGGGGTGGGGTGGATACACCCGGATGATCTGTTCGCGGTGCCCTATTCTGTCATTTAACACCATTCAAAAAATATATATTCAAGTTTGTTCACCTAATCATATGGTCTACCACGTATATAGAGTAGAAGGTCGGTCTACCCATTTCTACTTAAAAATGATGCGGCACCAATTCCAAGTAAAAGTTCCCCAAAACCGCAGATGGAGTTTAAACCCCAAAACCGCAGATGGAGTTTAAAACGGTTAAAAACGACAACAAGTTTGATCATATAAGTTCCGCAGCTCATCGTATCTCTTGCAAGTAAAGCTCCAAAACGTGTCACACAATATAAAGGAGATTTTCGACGTGATTAGTATTTTTGCTTACCGGGGTAGTTCTTCAATCTTTTGCTCATTTTCTTCCCGTCCGAGGCAAGCACTAGGCCATTCACGATGAGGTTCTTGTAGGCCGGTTTGTCGAACAGAGCCGCCCCGAGGACCGTCAGAGTGTAGAACCATCCACGAGTCTGTAATGCAACAAACGAAAACACAGCAATCGAAGGAAAATAAAAAAAAAATGAACAAAACCAGGGTTTAAAAAATGCTACACGCAGAAAACAAGTTCATGTGTCAACCAACCTATCCTTTCCACAAATATACACGACGTTAATCTGAAATGCCAAACAGAGCCGCGCGCGCCCCACGGAACGCGAGGGTGTAAAACCATCAACTCGCCTTAAAACAAAACCATCCTGTCGCCTAAAATCAAAAACCATGATCGCAGGAAGTATCGCATGAGAGGCATCACCCATTCTTAAGCCACGTGGCAGTTCTTCAACCATGCGAAAGCTAGACCACAACTATTCAAAGCAGACTGCGCGGGAACGGGCAATTAAGGTTCAAAAAGATGGCGAAATACAAGAGAGTCACTACACAAGCCTCTGACCTGGTCGAGGCCCTCGGCGATGAAGTCGGCGGGAAAATTTCTCTCGAACTTTTCCTTGTTTTCGAACGGGTAGTGGAGTTGCGCGTACGGCATGGAGCCTGACTCAAACCAGCAGTCGAAAACCTGCGGCGAGGAAGGACGACAAGAAAAACCCCAATCAAACAAGGCAAGACAACAAATACAAGTATTTGATTAGTCAAGAACGGTCACACTGCGTTTTACCGGTTTCAAAGCGAACACCACAATCAATATTACTAAAACAGGAAGGTATCATGTAATACATGGACAACACAAAATCCCAGTTTGCGAGGTTGGCAGTATCTACTGAAAATAAGTTAATAAAGTTAACCACCACATTATATCTACAACAAGACGGCAACAGACGCCAAGACGACAAAGACAACGCTATAGCAAAGCGAATCTTACAAAAAAAACAACATCGAACAAGCTTGTATTGGCAATTGCCGAATCTAACACCCTCCAATTATGTTCAGATCTACCTTCTCCTGTTGCGGTTCCCTCCAATAAACGCAAACACACGCCAATCAAGGTGCCGAAACCTCCCTTACCTCCTCAACCCTCTTGAGGACGCCCTTTCCTTGCTTGGAGGGGATGGTGATGTGGTCCACAGACTCTCGGTGAAGGTCAGTCACCTGTTCAACAGCAGGCACACATAACATTACAAAATCCCGAAAAATATGATAATTGTTTCAGCTTTATCGATATATAACCACGCTGCGTCACCACAAGAGCAAGGGAGCACTTGGGGGGAGAAAACAAAACTACTCATCAATCCTTGGAGGCTCGTTAGAGATTGACACCTCTTCCACCATCAAACCACACAAAGCAAAACATTTTCATAAAACGCGCTAATGCAAGAAAAAGAACACACGCGGAAGAGGAAGCTAGTTGTTATATGTCCACGCCGATAGTTTCTCGAGCTCAAAAACGGCAATTGTCAAAACGTCAACAACAGTCCACAAACAACGCGGTTCTTGATAACAGGAGAACGCCGGATACAAAGCACCGACATCTGAAATATCTTAAAAATAGTCCAGATACAGGGCGATGCATATAAATGAGGAAACATTAACATTGATCAACTACAAAAAAGCGGCAAGAATAGGAAATAAGCTTGCGAAAAAGTAGAGGAAACAGGATGTCTCACCTCGACGCCGGAAAGTTCCTTAAGCTCCGCGATGGAGCCGATCGCCACCATCTCCTCTCCGTCCTCGCTAACCCACATCGGCATCGGCGTGCCCCAGAAGCGATTGCGAGAAACCGCCCAGTCCTTCGCGCCCTCGAGCCTTTTCAGGACAAAATGACAGAGTAGCAGAAGAAAGACGAATGTCAAGGTTTGTTAGATGAAACTACTGGACATCGTCTGGCATACACAAGTACACCTTGAAACTAGCACTCAAGCAGGTGGTCGGACGTTTATATTTGAACTGATACACCAACACAGGCACCCAACCGAACCTCAGATGACAAAATAATAATAAAAAAACTGAGAATGATCACGACTAACGTGAAGCAAGCACTAAACCCCGGAAACAGGGCCATCCCTAAGCTATTCAATACATGCTAAGTCGCAGATCATGTTTCAGCATAAAAACAAGCCTACTTTGTATCGTACTCGACAAAATAACATAGTAATAAGTAATAATCGCCACATGCAGCCATCAAGCTATCTCTACAAAACCTCACCAGTTCTGAAATCGCTTTTCCTTGACAAAGTGAGGAACCCAGTAGGTCTCCGCGTTGCTTGCAAGGAGCTTGTCACGGATAGACTCGACGGCGACGAACCAGGAAGGGACTGCCTTGTAGATCAGAGGTGTGTCCGACCTCCAACAGAACGGGTAGCTGTAAAAAAGAAAACGAGGAAATATTGAACGAGGGTATAAGGAATTGCGAATATACAGCTAGAAAAGATCGAACAAAAACAGGAGGCAGACACCCGTGAGACAATTCATCGATAATGAATTTATTTGATCGGACATAAAAGCAAAAAGGCATCACGTGATCGACGTGCGAGTAGAAGAAACAAAAAGTTGGCTGTCAGTGGTCGAGGCTCACTTCAAAAAATATCAAAACGATTCGACATGTCAAATATGAAAAAATTCACGCAAAAACATACTATACCAGATACACGACGGAAAAAAAACAGGTTACGTGAGCCCAAGCGGCCTTTCCTGCAATAATAAAGCTATGCAAAGAACAGCTGTTACTCGACCTACTCCAGTTTTGAAGGCGCACCTGTGAACGTAGCTGTCCTTGGAAAGAAGTCTGCCCTTCGCCTTGATCTCGTCGCACAGACCTTTGTCGGCCGCCTTCACGTTCTGGCCCGCGTATCCGACCACCTCAGACGTAAACAGCCTGACAAAAATAAAACATCAAGGTTCAAGAAATGCCCTGTTAAATAACGCGCGTGCTCAAGGGACGGAAAAACAAAACAAATGCCCATCAAGGTTCAAGAAATGCCCGGTTTACAACGTGCGTGTTTCAGCGACAATTATACTTGTGGAAGGCAGGTTCCGGAATGGGTGCACACGTTTTATGTGGCTCCCAACTTGAAGAGTGATGAACCCCATATCGACACAAGTCATCGCGGGGACGGATTGATGTCAGCGCTAGGTGGGTAGCTCGCTCTCCTCGTTGAGTTACAAACCACAACAGCTTCCCCTCGTTCGGGATGAGGTTGGCTTGAAATCCCGAGGGTGTCGCAACTCGAAGAAGGGGCGAAATCTTCCAGAAACAACAAAAAGAGTCGCCGCGCAAAGGCCGCCAAGTAACACGGACCACCCTAACCGAGTTTATAGCTTAGTCAATAGAACAAGTAGACCCCTTATCTATAATACAGATACATAAGAGCTGTGAGTTGGCTTGAGTCGTTGACGGGAAATAGCCGGCGACCTGTCTTTAGTAGGCATGGTATTCGGGTGCCAAAGCCGGCTAACCTGATAGACACCCACCGTGGCATAACGAAGGGGATTCACGCTAGCGGCAATGTTATGTCATACAGTCCTGTTGGACGTGATAGTGTCACAAACAACTAGGCGATTGGCATGTGCTTATTGGTCTGTCCTGATGATGACTGTTTGAGTTGCCCCTTAACGTCGTTTCCTCCAAATGAAAAGAAGAGTAGGATACAACACAAGTGGAACTATGAAAATGTGTACCTGGTACTATTTTAGCGGTTGATGCTGTGCCATGAATCCTCTTGGAATAAACGACTTGGACATTATCGAAAACACCGTCATTCAGCTGTAAGATCGACAAATACATCGAAACTCATCTACGCAAGATAAGTGCCATACTCCGATCGCGAGTGTTACCAGGTGTGTATGTCCTCATGAACAATATAGGTCGGCTACTCCCCGTGGTACTACCTACAGTAGTACCAGGGTCTTTCCACCGACGTATCCGTCGGAATGTGGTTGGTTCAAATCCTGGGGGTGTCGCGAGTTGAAAAGGCGCAAGACACTCTACAAAATCAAAATTAAGAAGCCACAGCGCAGTAAGCAATCCGGCAAGTGACACCGACCAGCGAGGCTCAACGTTTTCCCTCGTCGCAAAATAATCCGTTGCCGGCCAAATTGACCTCATCCTTACCCGCGATCCAAGCTGACATGGATACGGCTGTTCAACGAATTTGTGAATCTTACCCGTTGGGATCTAGAGGGCAGAGGTCGAAACCCAGACCAACTTTCGCCTCACACTTTCTTCGACAGAACAATTCTAACCATCTCTTTTCCAAGATCAAAGCTGGCATGGATGGCCGTGAATTTTATTTGACAAAGATGTGCATCTCACCCGTTGGAGTCGACGGGACAGGGGACGTCTTCCCCTTTGTCGATAACGCCGAACGCCATGCAAACTCGGTAGTCATCCTCACCGAAAGCCGGAGACTGCACAAGATCAAAACGAGAGCGCCCGATAGAGGATTATTCCGCTGGGAAAAGTATTCCACACTATACAGCGGGGAGGGGGGGGACCCGGCGGGTAATACCGACAGTCCCAAAAGATAGTTCATAGCTTGGGTCTAAAAATAATGCTAACCAACGCAGATATTAGGAATAAAAAAACGCCGTACACTGGTTATGACAAACATTATGCTATCATCCGTTAAGACTTTAACTACTGCCTTTGTACACGCACATATCGTACTTTAAATCCCAAGTTGTGTGTTTTCGAAAACAGTTTGGAGTCCTGAAGGAGCGAAAAGAACAACAACGACAAATTCACTCTCTGATGAAGTTCTTGTGAATTTAAACAAAACAAGAAAAACAGTACCCGAGCCGTGCCTCAAAAGTCCAGCAAAACAGCGGAAAAGACAGTCAGAGAACCTACAGCCGGTGGCTCTCATGGTGAAAGATCAAGCCATTCCTTGTTAATGGTTTTCATCATTCCGTCAATTCGGCATACTTGTCTGAAGACTTAAAAACGTTAATAAACATGCGTTGATAAACATGGGCGCTCATTACGGCCGTGTCTTCTCCCTATAGGAGCGTGCAAATTGATACCGGTTAGAACTAACAAGTGCTCTTCTTCTACGTATTATGCCTTGGGGAAATCGCAAAAGTATCGCAAGAAACAGTCAGAGAACCTACAGCCGGTGGCTCTCATGGTGAAGAGATCAAGCCATTCCTTGTTAATGGTTTTCATCATTCCGCTAATCGCTCTTATTATGTTTATGCCTTGAAGAAAACCACGAAAATTGTCCAAGGAACAGTCAGAGAACCTACAGCCGGTGGCTCTCATGGTCAAGAGATCAAGCAATTCCTTGTTAACGATTTTCATTATTTCGCTGGTCGCTCTAAATATTTCTATGCCTTGGGGAAAACCGCGAAATTGTCGCAGAAACAGTCAGAGAACCTACAGCCGGTGGCTCTCATGGTGAAGAGATCAAGCCATTCCTTGTTAATGGTTTTCATCATTCCGTCTCAAAAACATAATTCCAGCAAAGCAAAAAAAAAAGTACCACACGGAAGCCAAGCACAACCAACACACACAGAAGCCCCCCAACCCCCTTGCCATGCCGTGTTGTATGTACCTGGTGTACAATGCCCGTTCCGCTGTCGTTAGTGACGTAATTGTCTTCCACCACCACAAACGAAGCCTGGCGGTTGGCGAAATAGTCGAACATCGGCTCGTACTTGAGCCCTACCAGCTCCGACCCCTTCACCCTGCTCAACTCTGACAAGTCGTGGAAGAGAGAAAACAGAGAGAGATAGGGAGGCGAACAGCACGGGCAAAAAAAAAGGACGCGTGTGTACCATGCTTGTCTGGGTTCGTAATGAATCGTAAAATGGCACTATCTGGACGGGGCGAAAACAGGGGAGGAAGAGGGAGAGCGGGGGCAGTCCAAATAACACCGCCGTGTATCACGCAAGAGCACGACACATGATGAAGTCCTCAATCCTCAACCTCGGGCAAGTCTGTTCCACCAACCGCGGCTGCCACCCGTACCGGCTGCTTTAACTGTCGTATACTTTTCTACATTTTTTTCATATCGTAACCTCAGAAAGTCCGTACATTGCATTGCACCTTCTATGTTACAAAATACATTTTAAGATACACAACATGCAACTTATTGGTCGATACTCGCCTTTTTTTAAGCTGTATTGTCAACCCAACTATTAGTAACACAAAAAACAAGGGAACGACTTTGACTAGAAAAGTAAAAGAGAGAAAGCTCAGAGTCTGGTTAACATGGATCGCTCATTCGGGGGGCGGACCTGTCCCGAACATTGCTGCGCGGTGGGGCCCGTATCCCCCTGTTTCTTCGGTGTTTAGTTGGAATGCAGTTTTCTCATCAATGCTTTCTCTCTCGTCTCCAACTCTTCACTAAAAACAAAAATACAGCAGTAGTCAAGCGTTGACAAACAAGACTTCAAAATGATTAAGCCAGTAATTCCCATGCAGCGTCGGACGGTTTTAATTATGAACCCGAACACTTCAAAATAAGTTTAGTCACAGCCTTTTACCAGTCAACCTAGTTTCCTTAGGCAACATGATCGACAAATATCATACAAATAAATTAAAAAATATGCAGAAACCATACTAAAGTACCAAGGACGATATTCATGAGGAGGTAGGGGATAGAGAGCTAAGAGTCTGGTTAACAAAGAGTCACTCATTCACGGAGATAAACTTTTCCTGCGCATTGCTGCGCCGTCAAGCCCGTACGCCGCTTTTTCTTCGGTGTTTAGTTGGAATGTAGTTTTCTCATCAGGGCTCTCTTCCCTTCCCCACAATTTTTGTAACAAGTAAAAAACGGTAATAAAAATCTGGCAAAAAAACTCTGCACACTTTCTTACAAATAAAATAAAATTCTGAATCGAAGCCCAAACCAGTGCTGTATTTCTGTATCTCGTCACTTCTCATGCTTGGATGCCAAAATAACTGGTGTAGTGCTAAATAATAATTTTTTCCCGGGTCATGACCCAACCCGCGGATCGTGTCAGAAAGTGTTTGAAATAGTCGGATCACCATGACGCGGGCCGACTACTAGCAAGTAACGCGCTTCAAGCGAAAATCCCTTCATATTAAGTAATCTACCCTGAGCGATAAAAAAACACTTCGCCATGAAAAAAACAAAGCAATTTTAAAATGGCGAGAAACGCTCAACCAATGATGAAAGACACGGAACAACTATTGGAAAACGGGGATTGAACAATAAAGATAAAGGGCGCTCAGACATCCAAGGAAGATTGGGGCCCCAGGCTCGAACGCGGACCCGGCTGGGTGCGTGAGCGTCGGCGGTTTCACTGCGAATGAATTATGGGAATAAAAGTCATCCTTGCGCTTTATCAATAGTGATACTTCTCTGTCCTCTCCCTGCCAACAATAAAATCTGATGAAACAGAGATTTAAAAAAAGCTTTCAAGCTGCTGTGAACAAGATATATAAAAAAAGTTAAAATCATACAGTTCACGATCGTTCCTAAAATATATACATATGCTATGACGCGCACATGTGTACTACTGCTGTAGTTCGCAACTGATTTAGATCAACTCGGGGGCGAATTTCCATCAAAGCAGACAGCCAACCGTTTTACGAGTAAACGGGGTGTTACATTGTTGCAAGACCAAAATACAAAAAACACAACGCCAATCATTTTTATTTCGAGTAAAACAAAGTAAACAAGTCTACAAGCAACAGGGGCGGGAGGAAGAAGGGGAAGAGATGGCAGCGCTCAGACATCCAAGGAAGATTGGGGCCCCAGGCTCGAACGCGAACCCGGCTGGGTGCGTGAGCGTCGGCGGTTTCACTGCGAATGAATTATGGGAATAAAAATCATCCTTGCGCTGGCCTTCTCTTTTGCCATCCTGTCTCAAAATACTACCGATAAGTACACCAATATCCCTTTGAGAAAATTGCAGTATTTTCTGTAACGAAAAAAGACATCAATATCGGAAAAAATAAGAAATACGATACTATATTCAAAATGTGGCAAAAAGGCACCTGCTATGCTATTCACGACCAGAAAGAGTGTACCCTGGTGATACCCATAACCCAACCCCCAAAGCTTAAGGTATGGTGTTTCAGATTCCACGTTCTTTACGACCAAAACACGAGGATGAGGTTTGCGTGTAAGATGATTTTCATTAAACGTTGATCGCGTCCTGTACAAAACACGTATATATCTCCGTGTTTACTTTTTCATTACGATTTCGAGATGATAGCGCTCAGACATCCAAGGAAGATTGGGGCCCCAGGCTCGAACGCAAACCCGGCAGGGCGCGTGAGCGTCGGCGGTTTCACTGCGAATGAATTATGGGAATAAAAGTCATCAGCGCGCTATCAAGTTTTCCCGAGTAAATTACCCCGACGAACATGTAGTATATCCCTCACGGGCATCTGCTTGCAGGCTTCATCAGATAGCTACTGAAAGTAGATAATTACTGCCAGTCCACACTGTTCAAGTGCCCCACCCTGATATTTGCTTTAGGGCGACAGCAACACAAAAACACAGGGAATATAGTTAAAATGTATCCCCCCCTCTTCAGATGAGGTTTCTCCACTCCCTTACCTTCCATGAGCTCTGCTTTCATGGCCGGCTTGTACTTCTTCGTGGCCATGACCGGGTACAGCTGGGATAGACGCTCGGCTCCGCAGTAGTACTTCTTTCCAGTCTTGACGTCCCTGAGTACCAGCGTAAGATAAGAAGAAAAAAAAAATCAGGGGGAACACATATGGAAATTGTTAAAACGGATTAAACTGATATGAGCGAGGAGACACTACATATCGCTCCTACACTAGGTGCAGTAAAAAGAAACGCCAGTTAAATAAATGGAAATGAAAACAAAAACCCAAACGATAGGGAATGACACCATGTCGACGCTATCAGAGATACACCAACGAAAACTAACTTACTAAACAAAAAAAAAAGAGACAAAATACTAACCCATCAAAGAAGGGAGCTCCCCAATGCCTGCCTACGGCCGTAGGATTCCTTTAAAAAGGCTTTCCAGCAGAACGTAAACCCGATGACAAGGTCTACACTCTCTCTCTCAACGCAACAAAACAAAATTGCCTACTAGAGAAAATTCGGTCTGACAGACCACAGCGAATATTCCTTGATCCGTGCTATTGATATAATCCTTTCATCATCCATTTATTATCTTGTTTGTTATGCAATCCTCCAAGCCATGCCCTACAAACACTGCCGATTCCCGATGCCCTTGAGTAAATTGAAGCTTACGGCATCTAAAGCACTACTGAAAAAGTGAAATTTTGGGTTCAACGACACCTTTGAACCTGCATCGGATTTCGTTCACATCTAATGTCGGGTGTGGTTTACACCCCTGAGACATTAGGGGAACAAGACGCAAAAAAGCACCTCATTCCCCTCCCCAGGCATGCTTGTTATCGCGCCCAAAGCTTCATCGAGGGAGCAAAAAAATGAACCCCCGAGTCCGCGAGTTCCTATTGGCCGCCTTGTGCGCCGCAAACGCCATTTCCCCGGGGCTGAGCACGCGGCCGCCCCGGGGCTTTTTGGGCGAGGCAGTGACTCTAATAGGCGGCCGTTCTAAACTTGCAGTACCAAACTTGAGTATATAACACAGTAAAATAAAACAACAGTTAGGTCTCATCACGTGAGTTTTTGCTATCAAACCCTTTTGGAAATACGATCAGTACGTGATCATTATCAAACATGGTAATCCGAACGAAACTAAGCAGAACGACTGCGGAATGGTTTGAGCAAAGCGTCGTGCCTTGCATTTTAATCGCGACGATATTCAAGGTTTTTTCCTGCTTGTCGGCTCGCATCTGAGTGCGCAGATTGAAGCAATTAAGTGGGTATCTATAGCGCGATGGAGCTTACCTGAGCTTGATGTACTCAAATTCCTTGTTGACACAGAGCGCGAGGTTGGACGGCAGCGTCCACGGAGTGGTTGTCCAGGCCAGCAAGCTCACCTAAATAAATAAATCGTTCACGCCGAAACCAAAACATTGCACACACCAGGGGGATCAGATTCCCTTTCATTTATCGTGGTTTTCGTGTATAGTTTTAGGACAGCAAAAAAGCGAGTTAACTCGACACCGACACGGGAATAGCAGAAAATACGTCAGTAGTTCACTTCCAAGGAGGGACTAAAAATAAACGTATTATATGTCGTGTTCGTTTCTTGTTCGCGCTTAACTGTTGGACGTGGTAACCAAAAACCAACTTTATATATGTTCTTTTAGTTTCGTGTTTGCCAAAAAATGTTGGGCGTGGTTTACACCCCTGAGACACGAAGAGAATGATCCGCAAAAGAGCAGACCACCCCCCTCCTCAGGCATGCTTGTTATTGCGCCCATCGCTTCCTCGAGGGAGCAAATAAATGAACCCCAGAATCCGCGAATTTCTATTGGCCGCCTTGTGCGCCGCAAACGCCATTTCCCCGAGGCTGAGCAAGCGGCCGCCCCGGGGCTTTTTGGGCGAGGCAGTGACTCTAATAGGCGGCCGTCAGTTTGGAGAGCAAAACCAAAACGAAGCAAGCACCAAAACAAAGCAAGCACCAAAACAATAGTACTGGTAACGCGGACACTATCAACAGTACACCAAAAAACCGCTCAGGAAAGACAAATGTACGAAAAATTGTCTGATGAGTGGGTACGCAGATCCAATATCATACGCTCAGTTTGGTCGCAACTGAACAAAAATAAAAGCAAAAACCGTCCGAAAGACATTTGTCATACTGGT
This sequence comes from Alaria marginata, assembly GCA_037833945.1. Taxonomy (NCBI): domain Eukaryota; class Phaeophyceae; order Laminariales; family Alariaceae; genus Alaria; species Alaria marginata. The sequence goes on from JBBMKB010107948.1 coordinate 16,161, forward strand.
ATGATATGATCCAGTGCCAGTTGTACAAAGAGGTACCCGGTGTAGATCAGGATGTATCCTTGGGTCATTCTCGAGGGGAAACGACACAACAACGGGCGGGTCAGCCACGCCCTTGGTGCTCGGCGGCCCCACACAGCCCCGCTGAATGAATCGCTAAATTGGAAACACCAATGATACCCCGTGGGAGACGTGACATAAGGTCTACTATTAAAAGTGTAGACGTGTGCAATATACATACAAAGCCATGTATCACAGACGCAATGCATTTAAATAAAATGACCTCCACCTCAGGATCGGACTTCAGGGGGAAGGACACAACCACAGCCGGGTCAGCCACGTCCTTGTAGTTCAGTCCGGCCTCAAAGTTGCTGAGAGGTGTCGCGCACGCCGTCGAGAAGGGCATGACCTTCAACCCTCGGTACACCAGTTTCTTCTCCACCAGAGTTTTAAACACCCACCATACGCTCTCCATGAAATCCGGGTCCTAATAAAAAAAGTGCGTGGAGGGTACGGAAGAGCAGGGTTTATGGGGTGTTTGTCGATGATAACTTTAGGCATCGCCGCTGTTCAGAATATTCTGCGCCATAAGGATTGTTTTGACGAATACGAGGTTTGTTCAGCCCTTTACTACAAACATATACCAGTTGTATTTTTTAATTTTGGAGTACACAAGCCCTGTCCAAACCAAGTAAAAACAAAAAATACTCTTGGGCACGCAAGTACAGAAATTCCTGATGCCGGAGTATACCAATCGAGTATGGAACCCTAATTGAATTGTTACTCGGGTACCCTACGATAGAGTATACTGTACATCCTGTACCCTGATGTAAAGCTAACGTTGCAGTGACCATGCTGACAACCTTCCTTTTTGTTGCTCACCATGGTCTTGTAGTCGTTTTCGAAGTCGATCCACCGTCCAAGGCGCTTGATTGTCTTCTCCCACTCTTTCGAGTACCGACTGACGATGCTCCTGCAGTGCTTGTTGTAAGTCTCGATGCCCATCTCCACCACCTAAAGCGGGGGCGAAGTCAACCGAAGGCCATCAGCACAAACAAGTCATCAGTAAAATCTTCTTCCGATCCAGGGGCGCACGACAAAAAAACAAATAACACAGCACACCGAAACTTCCTTTAAAAAAAATGACAGAAGATGGTCTAAAATTCAACCAAAGAAAGTTAGTCTCGTGACCAGAGCGATGTAGTTTGTTTTTCATTCTGACTATTTTTGGTTGGTGGTGTCTTTTCCTGTTTCGTCGCGTGCCCCTGCCTTACTAACCAATATTGCAGGCAGCAGAGACACCGGACCGGCACCATTGGGCCCAATACCGTTGACTACAGGGTGTCAGTCGCCTAAACCGATTTCGACGGCAAGATACGGGCGATAACCACTGTTTAACCGGTCATTATGGAGAGATAGGCACTGTTCAACCGGCACGGGGCAACGAACCTAGCGTTTCCGTTCTGAACGTGCCTGCGAGAAGACGCCTATACCACGTTGTGGGGACGCAGGGAGCGTCAATTTTGTCTTGTCCCGAATATATAACACACAAGGTAACACACCGCCTCGGTACTTGGAATATATACTCCGGGACCAACCAAAGGACCGACACATTTTAAAGCTGTATTAACCGGTATTGGGGTACATACTCTGGGAATACCCAGGTACACACCCCAGTATCGCCCATTACCGGTACACCCAGAAAAGGTACCCGGGTACGCCTGTAAAGGTACCCTGCAAAACGGACCTATGCAATATTTTCGCACCTGGTCACGGTGAGTGATGTTGAGCGTTTGATCGATCTCGTACTCCACGGGCAGTCCGTGGCAGTCCCAACCTGCCCTGCGGGAAACGTAGTGTCCGGACTGGTGGGCGTATCGGGTCACCGCGTCCTTGATCGTGCCTGGTTCGATCGAGACAAACGACAAACACCACACATGGATGTACACAAAAGGTGAAGAACAAAAATACCCATGAGGGCTGATCGCGCCTGCTATCATTGTATTTGACAAAGGGAGTACACACAAACCGTGCACAAACGACAGAGGTGGGAAATACATTTAAGAAAAATGGAGGGCAATCGTGTAGCGAGCAAGAATAACCGGTGTTATCGTGAACAAAGCAGAGCCCAAGAATCGACTGACTATTTGCGATTGCAAAAGGGAAAACAAAAAAACAAAAAACAGCGCGAAAACGCATAATTACAGCATCGGCATTTAAAGCAAAGCGGCAGCACAAGGCGAACGGCCAAGACGAAAACCACCCAGCGCCGACATAAGACGACGTCAGCCCATTACGTTGGAAACCCCTCCCTTCAATGACAGAAAAACAATCAACCTGTAATAAGTCTACTGGTCAACTCACCAGCGAGGATGTGGCCGAAGTGCGGCAGTCCCGTCGCGAAGGGAGGACCGTCGTAAAACGTGAACTCGGGTCGGCCCTCGCTGAGCCTCATGGTCTCCTTGAAAGTGCCGTGTTCTTCCCATGACGCCTGGTCTTGCCAGTGTCCGTCAGGAACACCACCGTCACCGGGAACAGGGAAAAAAAGGAGGTGCATGCAATCATGATTAGGGCGATAAAAATCAGAAAGGCGATCGGCTGCGGGATGAACGGCGGTGGGATAGACAGAGAGGGGGAGAACGGGAGGGGGGGTGCATGCATCCAGCAATGCGACCGGCTGAGAGGGGCAAGCAAGTGAAGTACCGGTATTGATTTATTTTGTCTATGAAGATACCCCGAAAAACAATATCCAAACCAGCTAGAAATTGATACTGGTACTTCTCAAAACACAATTCAACACCATCAGGATTTATTTGCGCCGCTTTCAAACACGTAGACTTTGCCAATCCAAAACAAGCAAAACACATGCAGAACCACCAGGGAGAGCAAACAACAACAACAAAAATTTCGTCCTCAATATACCGGTGTGATCGCATGTTGCGCTCCCTGCCAGACCGAATGTCGAACAGTGCGGAAGCAACTTCGCTTACAAAATGTTCACACCAAAAAAATGTACCATCGCCTCGGGGCGGAACCGGCCTTGGGGGTCAAAAAAGAGGCAGTTCCGCACGGTAAGCAATGGTTGCCGCACGCCAACCTTTCTACCTACCCACCGCCTCTCCTCCAATCAAAAACCGTGCCGCCAAAATACAATGGTTGCAGGCATTAACCGAAGGTGAGGCGGAAGGAGGCAGGCGGGCGAAAGTGTGCGGTTTTTAATTTTCCTGCCGTTTTAGAGTCGCGGCAACGTTCAGACGTGCCAAAAAAAGACACTCCCAAACTATCGCGGCCTCTTGTTTCTGGCAGGATCACATTAACATTCTAAATGTACCACGAAGTCGTATGAATATAATAGGCAGCTGATAATAGGGCGACAGCACATTCATATATACGAATACGATTCTTACCGCGATGAGCGTCTCTTCGGCGGGGAAGTCGATGCCGGAGACGATGTCCTCCATAAACGCCTTTCCCTGTAAACCCACAAACACGCACAAAACCAAAATACCATACGACAGGGGGAAGGAATCGGCGTGTGGTGGTGCGAGGAGGGTGAGCAATTACCACGTTTTCATGTCCCAGTGGGAAGACCAAGCGGTACTCACGGTAGTAAAACAGCATTAGTGGAGGGCGGGGCTAATAATATACTGGCAAACTACGTTTACGCAAAGATTGAGGACAACATCCTTGAGAGGATTTCGATCATCCACTACCAGTATGTCGTAGATGGCGATCTGCCTGAGAGGCGACACCTTGGCGTTTCCCTCGTATCCACGTATATGTCTCAGCAACCATATCTCATGACTGCTACTGCTTCGAACCGGCTATTTTTGGGACTGTTGACAGGAAGGATGGAGCTCGTTGAATTGAAGCTAGGGTGGAACATTGCAATATTGTATCCCCAAAAAATAGATAATCCATAAAATAAAGAGGCATTTATATTTTGGAGTAGGGGAGACCAAAAAATAACAACCGTTGAATATCATATGAAAGAAGATTTTAGATATCCCTGGTTCAATATACAGTGGGACATTTAAAGAGTATTTTAATTAAGGGATTCATCGAGAAGGCGAAGGGTGATAAATGCCACGACATGAAAAACGATGGGCTAGGGTTGCTTGAAGTTTGATTTCTCCGCAGGGTAACCCTGCCGTTCTCCTCCGGGTTGTTCTTCAACATACCGGTTTTCTCTTGAACTCTTCAGAGGATTACACAGACTGCATCTCTGGGACTAATATATTTCATAGACACAGCGACAGGGATGCCTGATTAGTCGCAGACAATCTACCCGATACGGCTGATGTACCCCCTTTTAAGCGCGTAGACCATATCAAAAAGAGTTGTCGCTATAGAAGTACCCCTTCACCCACAACATAGGCTTCGGATATGCCTCTGTCTTGTGTCAGTGTGTCTTTGTCTAAGGACACGTGTCGCTACTGCGGTTTCGCGCCAGAATCCTAAAAATCAAAACGCCAAGTTCAAGTGCGGCGTGGCAAAAGGGTACCTACTGTAGAACGCTGTTATCGACGCTGCTGCTGTGCCGAGTTCTAAGCGAGGACGTGTTTTTTGTAAGGATACCCGTTGATCCCCTTACACATCACCGGCGGAGGCGTTTTTCTGAAAACGTTCATATATCCTTCCTCACCGCGGACAATGTTTCCTCCGGATCTGATTCTATTTTTAGACACAAAATGAGCATCAAGGACCTAAGCGACGTGTTTGTACACTCGTTACCACGACTGCTGCTGCAAAACTGCTTTGGCTGCGCTTGCAATCCAACAATCCATACGCTTGTTGGGGAGGAGATTATCGCACAGCGAATCTAAATTTAAAAATTTGGCGGCAAGATTGGTTTTCGTGCGATATACGGCGTCCTCGCGCCGATTTTTTTATTTTGATCCTTCATGTGTTTGATCTTCAACATGGGGATGTGTGTGGGGGGTTGGTCTGCTGCACGTTTTCCGGAATGACCGCTGAGACCTGAGCGTTGACTCGCACGGCAAAAAAGTGCCCGACTGGCGAGAAATGAGCGTCATCAAATGCAATACTTCGATTAATGGTGTGCTGCTGTGGTCGACATCAAGAGGAGATAGGTTTCGGAACCTTCCCCTTTCTTGCCCATGATCTCTCTTTGAAGCAAAGGTGTCGGGAGACATGTCAAGCAAGGCAAAACATTAGGGCTGTGTATCGGTACCGATATTTTTCGATACATCGGACGATCCGATATATATTTTATATCGGGAAGTCGAGCC
>JBBMKB010108059.1:0-21398 GCA_037833945.1 Alaria marginata
CCCGCCTAGCCTAATGCAGTTACATGATGGAGATTTCACGGAAAAATCCTCATTTACCCCCACTCTTCTAGTATTTCCTGTTTTCGGAGGCCTCCAAAAAATGCTCCGAGGTACCTAGAGTATTTGGAACGCAACCACGCCTATTTATAGAACCATGAGAGCCATGACCGACATAATTACTCCACACATCTTGGCAGTAGATACCGTAGGCAACCCTCATGCAAGTCTAGTGTCCTGCGTTTGACGTCATCGCGCATGGTAGTATTCTTCATATTTCCTGTTTTCGGGGGTCCTTTTAGTCTAATGGGCCTCCGAGATGAATATTTTACATATCACAATCACGCCTGCATATCGAGCGAGGAGCGATGGCCGACGGAACTATTCTACCCACGGCGGCAGCACATACCGCAGACACCCTTCAAGCAGTTCGGGTGCATCCTCGGACCGCCTTGACCGCTCGTGGTAGCATGTTTTATACATTTATGGGGGCGCATTAAGCTAAAGTGCCGCGGGGAAGTCGTTAACCGAAGTGCCGCCGGGGGTCTCATCCATTATTTCCCGCTAAAATATCATCAGTCATATCCAAAGATGGTACGAGGCTGTCCTTTTGGATGTGTGGGCCTTTGAAATCCCGAAGTATTGCCAGTCAAGAAGGGGGAACAAACGCGTCCCATAAACTACTCCTGCCGAAATATGCATCAGGCATGAGCCTATCTGGTGTTCTACATGTATGCCCATTTTGCATTGTTGGACGTGGAAAGGTGATCGGCCGTTGGTCGATCTCCTGCCAAGCACAGCACGCATGCACACGAAAGCACCGTGGCTGTCGCGCTGGCACAGAGGCAACAGTAGCTCGAAGCGCGCCCGCTGCTTTTGTGCCGCAGCTCTGATTGTAGCGCTTATGTTGGACTGCTGCGTACTGCTGATGTGAATGTGGCTGCGCAAGCGCATTTGAGATTGGCAGAAAGGGTATCATATGTACGTGATACATCAGTGTGGGTTTAATTCGTGCAGATTGTGTTCCTTACGGTGGCACACACATGCACACAAAAGCACACACGTGCACACACAAGCACCCATATATTGATACAAAGGCACCGTTCGTGGTTGGCACAAAGCGAACAAAATGCAGTGCGGTGCTGTTGTACCGTACCTGCCACAAAGCTCGGAGCTTGAAGGGCGGTGTGATATAGCTATGATACGGCAGCCGAGCCGGTAGTACCAACACAATAATGTGGGCTTCCGTGGTACCTCTCTTAACGTTTCCTTGCTACTGTAGGACGACTTTGAACGCCCAGAACACGCGCCATGGATCTTGGGCGGGGTCCGAATGTGCATTGAAACGTACCGACGCCCCCCCTACGTTCCCCAGCAGTCGGAAGCGCGAGAAAAGACAAGCGGCCGCCGGAGAAAAAGCGTGCAAATGTGCACAAAACATGCATTTTGTTCATAATAACATTATAGTTGACAGAAAATACTATATAGAGAACGTAAACTCCAGAAAAGCTCGTGTTTGCCCAAGCTGGACCAACCCCAGCCTCCCAATGCTCAGCATCGGGCACAAAAATGCTGGTCGGTACCACCTCAGAATTCCACGCCAAACAGCGGCCGACGATAACGCCATTCTTGCTCAATACAGAACCAGATGAATGGACATGCTGTTGGGAACGCATGGATAGGCGCTGGGTGAGTGCTGAAGAGATTATTCAACACGGCCTACCGCGGCTGTTTTCGTCGAACAGCAATTTGTCATCGAGAAATACACAGAACGAAGAGCTTGGAGAATTGTGTTTGCGGTCGAGAACCAAGAATCCTCTGACGTCCCGCATACCGCGGTGGCAGCAACGACTACGTACCCGTAGCGAGCATGATTTGAATTGCTGGTAAGCCATCATCTGTCCATGTACGGTAATACAGTATACCGGGATAAACTCAAGAAAAAAGCAAATCGCAGCACGCAGATGTGCTCATGAAACTGCTGCTATCCTTGGCTTCTGTGTCTGGATATTTTGCTGCATGGACGATTATTTTCAACGGTTGGGGAACCCACGTACTCATGACCACGCTACACACAGCCGAGACTGTTGCCTCTGAATATAGCATGCATTGTAGCTGGTGACAGAGCCCATCGCGGCCGATGATATGTTCTGCAGTAGCAGTACCGTCCGGATATATAAACACGCTGCACTAACAGCGCTAGCGGTCGTCGTGGCTGCTGATTTATTCCAGAAGCAAAATATCTCTTCATGTGATAGCATCCTGCCACGACAGGTGTAGTGGCCATGAAAAAGAACCGAACTTTTCTGCTACAGGTGTGGATATTCTCCGGTAGGTAGCACGTAGCTCCGTGTCACCGTACAACTTTCTGTGCTACGTCTATCCGTCTATATATAGAGTGTGGTTTCAAGACGCTCAACAAATTCATATGTTTGGTTTGGCGACAGCTTGCGAATGTCGCAATTCCGATGAAACGTTGCCGTGTGCCCACTAGACGCTTTTTTGAGCGGGCTTTTCAGACGTGAGGGAACTCCCAGTCGTTTCGTGAGAAATCAGGTAAGTTATCGTACGACAACCCGCACAACCGTCATCTACTGCTGAGGGCGCTGTGTCTGGCGCTTGCTGTTAGCGATCACTCTCGGCACGCGAACTAGGCGCGCTCATGGATGATGTTCGCACAGTTTTTGGTCATTTTGGCTTTGCTTGAGCGTCTTTACATTGTGAATAACATACTCAGTAATCGTGTTTCTGCAGTTTAAGGGCAGTGCGGCTGCAGTCGTTTGGGTGTGTTCTTTGATACCTAAAGAGGCGCCATCCATGAGTTACCCTTGTATGACTGCGTGCCGTCCCTGCCTTGGTAGACAGAAGAAACGGCAAATGAGCTAAAGAAAATATGCTCGGTGCTGTGTTCGCTCAGTGTACGTTGACCGGTTTTCGAGAGTTGTACATGTTCCAAAATAATATACGCACTCTTGTCAACGCAATATCGTACGCTCGGTCTTGCTCAGCAGTTGGAACCACGTATTTTCTGCTTTTCTGTTGATATTTCAGGTGTGGAGGAAAACGGGACAGCTTCAAAACGCAAACCAAAGATGTTGCCACAGAAAAACCACCACAATAGCTTAACAGCGTCTGGTTTTCGTCCCTTCCCTCATGTTGCTGCGCCAGTAGCCAATGTTAGATTGCCAGGTGACATACTAGTATTAACAGGCTTTGATTTGTCTGTTGCATACTGTCTCGCCCGATTCAAATTCCTCTCGAAGGAGCGCAGCGCGTGTCGTTTGCTGATTTTTTCCTTCCCGTTATTACAGTACGCACGTTTAGCGCCGATGTCGCGCAGCATCTGTGCTCATATTCAATCTGGACCATATTCCTTGCAATGCTGTCGTCGTCCCCGTGAGGGGTCATGCCATCTCCATGTAACCCCCTGTTTGCTTTAATATCTAGAACCGGAAATATGTGGATCTTGCACGGATGAAATTCCCCCTTTTTTCAAATATTGACTGCGGTAAGTTCAACTGAACACACAAAGAAGGCCAGGCAACAACTCGCCATGATAACACACATAATGCACAGCCCTTATGACAGCTGTAACCAGAGCGCCCACCAAAAGGGTGCCACCGCTAGCGCAGCTTGCACCTTCAGCCGAATGATTGGATAGGTATGTGCTGCTACCCTCCCGGGTGGTAGCGAGAATCGAACTAATGCTGCTTCAGGTGGTGCTATATTGCGCGGCTGTTATTCCTACTTCCGCGGTCGATGCATTTTGCGCAATCGGGGAGGCCGAGGAAAATGACGTAATAATACAGTGTTATGACGTGCTAAGTGGCCGGACGTCTCATCGTCGAGTACGTGCGAGAAACGTGGTATTCCCTGGAGAAAAACGACGAGTTTGATAGGGCAATACACGAGTACCAAAGCCTGCCGTCTGCTCATTTGTGACCCCTACTATCAAAGTTTTATTGGCGATACTTCGTCTGTCATACCAACTGACACCTCTTTCGCCGAACCGCCCCACCCCATTGGTTCATACTCGCCAAATACCCTGCTCGTTGCCCGCTCTTGTGGTTCTCTGTTTTAGAGCGGCTCCTCGCGGCTCGACGCGGGAGACTGTCAACACGTACGTCACGGGTTCCTCCTGTGTCCTACAACCCCCTTTCTGAGTACAGCTACTCCTGCTGCTGCTGCTTTAGTTTAACGCGTTCGTCCTCGTTTTAAACAACGGGAAGCCTGCACAGACCATGGTCAGGCCACAGACCAGTACCGCAAAGATGACATACTCTCAAGACCGTGGCAGGTAAACATGCTGTACATAACCTCGTATGTTGTAGTAAATGTGCGTTATGTTTTCCTTGCGTTCAGCACTACTTGTCTCTTTTCTTACTCGTCGATAAAACAAATCCTCAATAGGCTGCTCTAGAACTAAAATCGTGTCAACTTACAAAACAGAACACGTTTGAGTCTCTGCGGACGCTTTCGGTGCCAGAGCAGGTTTTCTTGTTCGCTCGATCAACGGGGCCGTTGCTCTCGCCGAGAGCTTCACGAAAAGCACTAGCGTTATCAGCGCTCGTGCTTGAAGGGTATCTTGCCCCTCGTCTTTTGTGAATCTCCGGCTGATCTGTCCGGCGGAAGCAGACCTTAGAGCTCGTGTGGGATTTTGTTGTCCGTTTGCTATGTTTGTGCTGGTCAATGTGGCCTGAAGGGGCAATCCTCTGAAAACTTTGTACGCTGTTTCCGACTGTTCCACGATCAGAACCAGGTACGCCATGCCAGACCATGAAACTACCGAGGTGGAATCTACGGGAGGTGATTTTTTGCTAGTCAGCAACGGAGATATCATGACCTTGCTGGTGAGAACTACTCTCCAACCAGCATGCGTTTTTCGCCGTTTTGTCGAAGGACTGGAGGAACGCTTGGGGGGACCTCCCGAAAATAACGCAAGCTATACCGGCCGACACCTCTGCATCTCAGTTACAGGAGAGCTTCGACGGTGGCCTGAGAAAGCGGCCTGGTTTAAGCATCCGCGTCGCCGAGCGCTGCGACGTTGAGGTTTTACAAACTGCCCACTCGAACGGATGCTGGTTGCCTTATACGGCTTGTTTCAAGGCTGCCACGCGAGGAAAGCTCGAAATGATCCAGTGGGCAGTCGGTGAGAAATACGGTTGGTGCAAGATAGTGTGCAAAGCGGCCGCCGTGGGGGGCAGCCTGCGCATTCTCCAGTGGGCTCATGCTCGCGGCTGCTCATGGGGTATCGATACCTGCAGAGGGGCCGCCAGTGGAGGGCATCTCGATATCTTGCGCTGGGCAAGATCTAGAAACTGCCCTTGGAACAGGGAAACTTGCTCGACGGCTGCTACGGGCGGACACTTCGATGTCCTGAAGTGGGTGCACGCTAACGGCTGCGTCTGGGACGCTACCACGTGCAGCGAGGCCGCCAGTTCAGGGCATGTCGACATCCTGCAATGGGCACATTCCGAGGGCTGCCCTTGGGATAGCGCAACGTGCGCGAATGCTGCTAGGCGCGGATACCTTGACATTTTTCAGTGGGCTCGAGCTCACGGCTGCCCGTGGGATTTCCGGACGTGCTCGAGTGCAGCCGCCGGAGGGCACCTAGAGTAACTTCGGTAGGCGACAGCGAATGGTGCCGATTGTGCTACAGCCACGACCTACCTGACTGATGAAAGAGGCCACATGAAGTTGCTTGAGTGGGTAATAGCTCAAGGGTGTCCTTGGCATGAGGATGTGTGTGACGGCGCTATTAGATCCGGACACCTGGGTATGCTGGAGTGGATGGTGGCGCGCGGGGGCCGATGGTCCCGGATAGCCGGTTTACTGGCGGCTGCAAACGGGCACGTTCACGTTCTAAAATAGATTCGGGCCAACGACGGCGTTTGGGACAACAGTGGTTAATGCACCGTGGCAGCAAAAGGTGGGCACGTCGGCGTCCTTCAATGGGCGGAGTCTAACTACTTTTACTGGAATCATGATGTATGTAGTGAGGCAGCTCGTCAAGGGCGCTTTGAGGTGCTTAAATGGGCTCGATCGAACGGATGCCCCTGGGACGAATACACATGCGCCAGGGCGGCTCAGGTGGATCGGTTAGATATACTGCAGTGGGCGCGGGCACATGACTGCCCTTAGTCCAGCCTTACGTGTAGCCTTGCTGCTAGTGGGGGTCAACTCGACGTGTTGAAATGGGCCCGGAGTAACGGCTGCCCCTGGGACGAAAACACATGCACGGGTGCCGCCGCGGCGGGGCGTCTAGATATATTGCAGTGGGCGCGGGCAAACTGCTGCCCATGGGAAGTTCATGCGTATGTCCTAGTCGAGGTGAACGGGCACGACGAGGTGATGGATTGGCTAAGGGAGAATGATTCCCCTGTTCCCGGTACTGCCTGGTTCCACTTGTCAAATGTTAGCGAGAGTGCGACCTGCTGGTCATGAGAGAGGTATCGCAATATTAGTGCGCTCTTGCCATGTCGCAGAAGCTTCAGCTGTCTTGTGCTCGTGTTTGTGTTGTTTGTGGTAGTGTGATGGAGTACTTGCACAGCTTTTCTGGACGCGAGAACCACCCATGTATGTCATGCTCTATTTGCTGTCGGGCTGTATGGGCGGGTATCCGGTAGAGGTGCGATATCATGCGATGTATGGTTCATAATTATATCTAGTCGGAGCTGTTCCTACATGGAGACGCTTCATTTTTCACGCAGCATTCGGGAATACGACATTTTGGTCGGTCGAACCTGATCTGTGTTGACATACACATGTAATTTATGCGTTCCTAATTTGAAGTCATCCCACCGCAGGGGTTGCATGTTTTGGGGTAAAACGTTATTGACCGGGTGAGCTCCTGATGTGAGCAACTACCGGTTGGTATTATGATATTAGAAGTGCATTGGTTTTAGGGCGGATACAAATGTTTACCGGGTTGCGCGAACGAAAATCTTGGAAGTCGTGTTTTGGGTGAGATATTAAGCTCCTCATGTCAGGAGCTCATAAACTCATTGCTGTACCCCTACCGCAGGACGACTCTTTAATGTTGAGCCTACCACTACAGACTACGCGACTCGGCGGCTGCAAGAAATACTAGCTACACACGTGGCATCGCCTCGCTTAAAATGTTAGTTTTTTTGGCATCGGTACGGTCCTATCAGGTACTTGGTACTGTTTATCGCAGACATATCACCAAAGTGTTTTTGTGGAATGTCCCTATGGGAAAACCCGAAAAGCCGTGGTAGACTCGGAAAGCGTTGCTTTTCGAGTATTTCCTCTGAATATATTCGATCTTAAAACGTTGGGCGCTCTTCCTTTAATAGAACAAGACACGAGTCAAGCGCAGCCTACGGTCTTCTCGGTGTTGACTCGTTTTTCGAAGAAACGAGGGATCGTTGTTGTTGCCCATCTATTTGTTGGATCAAATCGCGCACCAGCTATAGCGCACGCATGTCTTTACATGTAAAGTTTACTTTGTACGAGCGCAAAAATCGGGGTTAGCGTGGTCGGAGCGGCACACATGAAACGGATGTTCGAAGTTATGAAAACGTTACAGAATCACCAGAAGGAGGAAATGATCCTTGGGAAAATGATCGTGGGTGTCCCTCAAGATCCAAGCTTTATATCAACTTTGGATTGAGGGGAAGATGCCGCTACCGCACACGATGCCGCTGAGACCTCTCCTGTGCACCCGTTGAAGACGGAATAACGCAAACGGCAAAATAAGCAGGGGGGTATAGCAGTGGAAATTGCAGGGCATTCTGAGTAAATTGAAGGTAAACAGGGTGCTGACGAAACGCGAGAGGAGGGCTATGATCAACACAGACGAGACATACTCGGCTCAGGCGACAATACCGGGAGGTTAAAAAACGATCGACAGCAACAAAAACAACAGAAGCAACAACAGCAGGGTAGCACGATTGGCGAGAGTCCGGATGACAGAACAAGTTCAGGCGTGAAAGGTGATATGGGAGCTGGGGAGAATCGGCAAAGAGAAGAAAGGGGAGAAACTGCGGGTCGGGGTCGGGGATGCAGTGGAGTTTTATCAGCCAAGGGAGACATCATTCCAGTAACTGTAAGCTGTTGGGCCTTGTCGCCATTGCGGAGGAGGTGTGCGACGAGAATCATGAAGTAACAACGGTGTCCCTTGACGAGCATAACTCAAGTCCGGATGGTAAAAAAGCCAGTCCCCAAGCGGTATATGCAAGCATGCTCACGGCGGAGGCCGATAATGTGGTGACCGACCAGGTGTCAACAAACTCGTGCCGCGAAAGCGGTCAGTTTCCAAAATATGATATAGACGATGAACCTATTTTTGCGCGGATTCCGGTGCCAGAAGAATTAGCACCGGCTCAGGTGTTCCGCTCTGATGTGGAAGAAGGGGGAGGTGCCGTCGAGCAGGCACCATATGAAGGGGGTACATTTGTTCGAAGGGGCCGAATAGAGCCCAAGTCCGTGGCAGGCGGTCACGATCCCATTGTCACCCGCTACCGTGATGGTGAGGTGTAGCACCGTAAATTGATTGCACCACTCAAACTCTACAACCTGAAACGTTTGTCTAACTCTCAAGGTACCCGGGTGCTGTGAGCAAGGACATATTCGAGCCGGGGTGAAAACAGTATATACTGCTGATATATAGGTCGTTTATTAAAGAGTAGAAATTCAAAATCCCCTCTTGCCATTGAATGTAAGTCACCGCAAAAACAAGTTATCACGTAAATATCGCCGGTGTTTCTTGACGCGTGTTCCGAGCTACCGGTGCAGCAAGCGTGCAACGGTTCGAGGAGGACAGAGGCAGTTTGATGCATTATGTAGACGACAGCAGCTCGGCTTGGGTCCACACGCGATTCATCCCCACGCTGTACATCCGTGACCAGGTACTGGTCGCTCAAAGCCTGCTTCAAAGCATGTGGGACCAGCAACTCACACTCTTCCACCTGCACAAGCGGGTGCTCAACGTGAAGCGAGGGCTTTTAGTATTGCTTGAAATAGCGATGACGGATTCTCAGATGCAGTGGTACCAGCTGAGTCTTACGGACGAGCAGAGCGGGGTCACGTTTGTTCGGGGAAGAGTCGACTGTCGATTTCTATACGATACAAAGCGATCGGTGACACGAGGGCTCGACGTGGTAGCGTCTAGAGTTTGCCTTGGTGAGCGCGCTCGAGTAGATGTGAGACCCGACTACACGGTTTCGGAGCAGTTTACGCCGCTAGTAAAATACCGCCACATGCAACACTGGTATTCGTTGCGCAGGTAGCCGCCATCGGAAGTCACAGCACGAAGTGGGTGCTTCTCTGTCTAGCCATCCCACGACAGTGGTTCAGCAATAAGTTCCTGAGCTCCTGACATGAGGAGCTCAATATTTCACCCGAAATACAACTTCCAATATTTTCGTTCGCGCAACACCATCAGCATTTCTATCCGCTATTACGGAGGCTCATATTACATAGGTCCTCTACCAAATGACGGTGACATATTTGACTCATTCGGCAAACGATAGCGCAAAGTAAGCGCAATCTCAAAGCTAGTTCGTACAAAGGTACAAAACGTCAAGACAACACGGGGGTGTCGACTTATTGCATATCTATTTTTTCACGATTTTTCCTCGGAATTATACCTTTAAGAAAAGGTGCACAAGCTTGCGAACTAAAACGGATACCGGTAAATTAGAAAACGGACGGAAAAGCGCACGACGTGGTCGTTCCGATGAACGTTTGTTTTGTTTTGTTTCGAGACCTTTGACGGATGCTACGATAGAGGTAGAACTTTAGGACTTTTTTATTTCTGAATGACGGGGCTCCTTAACCCAAAATCGTCCGACAATTCTTGTTTTTCAGTCCGATTTGTTTTGTATACATAGGCCAAGGGTCTGTTCATCGGGTTGCACTTTCAGTTTACTCAAAATCAGTTGGTGGGTGAGGTTCAGAGCGTCCTAAAGTTAGGATTCTCAGAAAAAAAACGGGCGCACCTCTATCGTAGCAGGTGTCCTTTGTTTTCTTCTTTCTTATTTTCACTTTTTTTGCCTATTTTTTTGCCACATTATCCGCATATGGCTAGACAAAAAGAAACATAGCAAAACTCTAAGCCGTGAGTCCCATTGCTGTGGTATCAACACTGCCTGATGTAAAACATGAACACACAACTCGTACAACCGAGTGAGCACTTTCTGCTCCCGTTTTAGGATATTCCTTAGCAGATTTACCCAAAAATATTTGTTTTTGTAAGACATTTTTTCCGATGACATCAGTTATCGAGTATTGAAATATAACGTTAGTACGGTTGTCACCAAGAGTTTGCGAGCTTTTCAGCGGTATATTGCATGTGTTTTTCGGAGTATTTAGTGCGTAGTTAGAGAAATTCTAACGATATCAGGATCTGATTAATATGAGCCTCCGTAAAAGTTATAAAATAAATACACGTGTAAATTGACCATACCAACCGGTAGTTCCTCACATCAGAAGCTCAACCGGTCGAAACGTTTGGCCCAAAAAGTGAAACCCTTACCGTGGGATGACTCTGTCGGGCGGTGAAGGATGCCGTGGATGATGCCATATTTCGGGCCCGGGTGTACGTTTCCCGCGTTCGTTGTTTGAACAATGCATCAAAGCGACTCGTCGACCTTCTAGGATCACTAAGGTAAATCAGCGCCGTGACAGGCCAGCATGACGACCAAGCTACGGGCAAACGAGTGTCTATCGTGGAAGTCGAGGTTCCAGAGGGTGGATCAACTCAGACAGACCCAGCTAGCTAGGCTGTAGCCGGGAGCTCTGATAGACCACTGGTTGGGAAACCTCGACGATAGTAGACCACGAAAGACCGACGAAGCACAGCACGGATAGAAGAGGGCTGAGAGAGGGGTGGAAACGTGACCCGGTAACAAAGGTATGACAACGATATAATCAAATGTACTCTTTATTCGATGGCCCTCACGTGCGAGGGTGCAGGGCTCGGGTTCGACTGATTAATGTAGGAATGGTAGTGCGCGCACAGGCCGGTATCCGCGTGTACCGAAACACATAGCTTGGCTTGAGTGCTGCGGACTTCTTTTCTGTGTTTTCGTGAAGTGCAAAGCTCCGGCTACCGCCAAGAGTTTCGATTGTGGTGCACCGATGAACCAGTATCCAATCAGCGCACAGTCGCAAATCTGCCACAACGGCTTGTGCAAAACAGCTCGCCGTTGAATTGCAAGCGTAGCTGAGTATTCCCGCATGTACTTACCTCCCCGTAGTAACTCCCTGTGTGTGCACGTTGCTCTCTACCATGCTGTAGGTGCGTTGCCATCTCATTATCGGCGCCAATGTGTAACCTAAAACACAAAACGCAAAGCACGTTGGCGTTCCTCGCCCAACATCTATATGTTCCTATTCATCCGACTGCCAGGCACTCATCCTCCCGCGCATGCTCCCGCGTGGCTCACAATAATAATGACCTACACGCACACGCGCCGTGTAAAGCACCAAGCTATGCATGCCCTCATGTACACGGTGGCTACCCGAAACACTGCGATATGCGCACCACGTGGCTTCTACTCGAACAACGCTTTGTGTACCACCTAAACCAGAAAATGGTTCGTGGAACTTAAGAATACACCAAAACAAATGTCGAATACGGCAACTCACTCTGAAAAATATTGATTAGTTCTTGAAAACAAAATCGATCAGGCGCTACTTACCAACGACAAGAACAGCAGGCTTCGATCAAAAAGAAAACTCAGACGCAATTATATATTGCTTTCCAACAACCAACACAGCGGGCGAAAGAGCACCTCAAACCGAGCGTACCTTCAATGTAAGACACGTAATTGCTTTGTTAAGCATGCGGCGATCACCTCCAACATAAACCAGGCTCCATAAAGAGAAGCACCAATACCAAACCTACAATGGCGGCAAAACCACCTCAAAGCGAACCGGTTGACTACTGCCTTGAGCGTCGCCTCCCTTCCCCTCACCCTCGTAGTAATTTAGAGGGTATGACGCTGGCAAAAACATTGACCGTCACCTGAAAAAGAGGAAGTATGTAGCACACTACTAATGGCCTTCTTTTTTGAAAATCTATGACACCACACGACCGACGATGAGGGCCAGACAAATGCTACGGCGGAGGTGCACCCTTCTTTCTGGACCTCCTTTCTTGAGGAGCTCTATACCTCACCCAAAACCTGATCTTAAGCCAACTCAGAATGCAACCCGATGACCAACTCATGGCCTAAGTATATCAAATATTAATATTGCACAACAAAAAATGACATTCCGACGACTTTGGGCTAAGGAGCCCCGTCGTGCAGAAACAAAAAAGGCCAATAAGTGCTATACTATTAGTAGCGGTAATACTTCTATCGTAGCACGCGTCGCCAATCCGAATTTACCACGCCCTTCGCCCTTTTCTAAACCCCTGTTGCTTATGCACAACTTATCCTGCCGTACCTTCCGGTAGCTTGTCCCCACAAGCGTTGGGGCTTGTTTAAACCGGTTGACCAAATAGAGCACAAATGTTACCCGTCGACAAGTCTCCGTCCATTCTGATGTATACCATCAAAAGTTGACCTTTTGTTAAAGATAGTGTCGGCTCTGGGCTAGTGCCGAAGGCTGGGGGAGCTCGCTGCCAAATTGCATGGTGACCGCGCTTTGAGGTATAGCCACAGGCGTGAGAGCCCCTACAGATTCCGCCTCCATGGTGACATCGCACGGTACCGCCTCCGCCGTCGCTGGCCCAACTATGTCTGTCTCGGACGGCGTTCCCAATTCTGCGGTCCCAGCTTTCACACAGAGTGGCATCGTAACGTCCGGGGAACTGATATAAGCCGTAGTGTCGAGTCGGACGTTGAGCGAGTGCTTGACGTCGATCAAGCTCGTTTGGAGGCTATGAAGACTGCCATCGGGGACCGAGATCATACAGGGAGTTCCAGCCCCAGCGGCTAGGAGCTCCTGGAGATGACGTCGATTGGCATCTGCCACAGCCGAGGGTTCTCGCCCGACTAGATGTTCCGGCGGCCACTGTAGCTGGCCCAGCTGTGACCCCGGCACGATCATGGATGCGACAGTACGCCTTTTGCTTTCCTTACGGCCGCAAGCGTACCACGTGCACACCTGCACGATCTCTACTTGGATGGACTGCAGAAACGACGAACTATAATTTCGCGCTACTACAGTCAGGCTCACGGGTTTGTTGATCCCCACGATCGAGCGATCAGCCTCGAAGCCGAGACTCATCCTGGTACACAAAACAAAATCATGCGAAGGGCGCGGAGGACGGTCAGGCGAGGCAACAAGAAGAAAGCAACGTCAAAACCTATTGTGCGGAAAAAATCACAACGGGGGTCGTTTGTTTCTTTTTCTCGCGCGGCAGGAACCTTCCTCCGTGGGTGTTCACAAGGCGTCTGCGCATTTAACCCCACAGCTACTGCCTCCACCACTAGCGCAGCGAGCCCTACCCCGGGCGGGTGGAAGTTGGCACTCAATACTCTAACGCGGTGTTGCTCGACACCCATCTTGCTATCTACAGCGGGCACCGCAGCTCGTTGCTCTGACGATGTATGTGGTGAGGCACCACGGCTCGGGAGGGGTCCTTTTCGAGGACAACAGGACTGAAGCAACTTACGCATCGTACCGTACACGCCTATGCAAGCGACTTCATCCCTGTGTATACACCAAGAGAGAAACAATATGGTCATCGCAGCCACTTACCTTCCGTTATAGAAACAGCAACAAGTCGTCACAACCTGAAACTCGGGTCTCACCAAAACCGGCATTGCTGTAGAGACCGTCTGGGGTTTGCTCAAGACCTTGAGCTCCGACTTGGCCTTCGAATCGAAATTGAGGATCCCTGGGCGGTGTAAACGCGCTTTGAACCCGTACGTAATAGAGCAGTCTCCCTTGTTGGATTGTTTCTCCTGAGTATCGGAAGCAAGCGCGCGCAAGAGAACCTCATCTCGGGATTGTTTCGAGTTTTTTCTTGACTCCGCTCGACTGGAGAGCGAATGGCATACATGCACGGTGTGGTTCGTTCTTGTCTCGCATGCATTGATCCAACCCGTGCTTGTCTTGCGATAGAGTTTCATCTAATGTGTATAACGCTCCTTTTATGGGAAGCTCCATACCGCACCTAAACAAAGAAATGAGCTTGAGAAACGTTGCAATGCTATATACGCCTTGCCCGGTGAAGAGTATCGTGGGCTACCGGAGGCACATAACGAAACATATTGCAAAACACACACGGATTTATACTGGTATTGGGTAGTTTATCAACTGAGGAAAGGGGGGGGGCCACGCCTAGGGACTTTGGTTTGATCGTCTCATAGCCCTTCGCGCGTGTGGGGCTACCTCTATTCTTTTAGGTTTCGCGATATCGAACGACGTACAATTGTCTGAGCTATACTGTCCGAACAGAAACGCATTGATACCCGTTTTGGAGTGTGATACGTCATACTGGCCCACACGCGCGGGTGGACCGTACTACTTTAATGGTATACTAATAGTTGTATAGAATAGCACTTTTGCCGGGGGTTTTCTGAATGACCGGACAGCTTAACCCAAAATCGTCGAAATGTCAAGATTGTTTTGCAATATTACATACGTCGGCCATGGGTGTGTTCATCGAATTGCACTTTGAGTTTTATCAGAAACACATTGTTTGTGTAATGTATAGAGCTCTTCATGTCAAGAGCCTCGGATGCGTGGTACGATGCAGTAATAGGAGTATTAACAGTACTAATTGCATAATAGTATGATAGCACGTTTTGGTAACTTGTTTTTCTGAATGACGGGACGTCTTAACCCTAAACCGTCGGAATATCAGTATTGTTTAGCAATCTGAAAAGTTTTTATACATATTATTATTGGGTCATGAGGGTTTGTTCATCGGGTAGCACTTTCTATTCACTCAAAATCAGTTTTGGTTAAGGCACAAAGCTCCTCAAGTGTAATAGGAGCATCAGAAGGCAATTACAAATGACGCACCTCTACCGTAGTATGTGTCAAAATAGGAGTATTACTATTACTATACTATAATCCCGCAGTCAGTCAGAAATGTATGGCCAAAAAGTGCTATCCCTAGCGTGGATGCGTCAGCTATGATACCTACCAGGTATCATACAATAGCTGAGCAGCATAAAGTCGACGGCGAGGGGCAGCACGAACGCATGCACATGACAACCATTTGATGCGGTATCCTCTCACCTCCACGGACGACGGCAAGCCTGGAGGTAGTACGATCGAGAAGGGGAAACTGTGGCTGCCGCAGGCCACTTTCCCGCGGAATCGCGCCAGCTGTATCTCGTGTGACAGGAACTCGTTCTTCTCGACCCTTACCGATTGGCTGGTGCCGTTCTGATGGCCGTGGTGACGGATTACACGAGTCTTCGCCCGGCCGATTAGTCGCAGGATAAGCCCCTCCGCGGATGACCCCTCGGCACTGCTCTGGGTGGTGTTGGTGGCGGCAGTGTAGACGTTGTGGGCATTGGACACATGACGCTTGCTACTTTTAACAAAAGTACTAATAGTACGGCAGAGAGAGGTGCACCCTTTACTTTCTGGGGTATTAAACTCACACGGGGAGCTCAAAACCCCGCCAAGAAACTCATTTTGAGTAACCTGGAAGTGGAATCCGATTTACTAAAGCCATGGCCTAGGTATACACACCTTTACCATTGCAACAAAAATTAAAGGCATTCCGGCGTTTTTGGGTTAGGAAACCCCAAGATTCAGAAATTATTTCAGCAAAACAGTGTTGACTCTATCATCGTAGAACGTGGCTGAGCGTGTGGGGGGCAGAACCGTTTGGGGTGTTGGTCTGCCGCTCTTGTTTGCAGACGCACCGTCTCCCTTACGTGTGATCAAGTTAAAAAATAAGCACGAGTAGCTACTAAGTGCTATCCCGTCTTCAGCCGCGAGGTACAGGGTTAGAGGTGATGCTGACGCCCATTACGGGGGACCATAGTAAATAGGACATACGGTACACGAATATAACCCTAATAGTATTCGATACTTTTTACTATTGTCCCCCGTAATAGTGCGTCGAGGCGACCTGTACAAGCCAAACCCCGAGAGTGTAGATATCGGAACTCCCCATGCTTGAAGTGTCAAAATAAATACCAATTCCGTTATACGTAATGATACAAACACGTGGAAAGCTATTGCGCTTGTGGACGCATGTTTTGTACCAATCGGGCGTGTTCGAAATGGGAGGACTTTCGCTGTCTTCGACGTGATCGTCGACTAGACAAATGTATACTACTTTTTAAAAACGTTTTGGTAACATTCCCGCACGCTCGCAGTGAAACAGGCAAAGGCAGCCTTTGGGATTGATTCTCTTACGGACGCGAACGTTGTTTGAACTCGATTTTGTCTCTTCAGCCAATTCCAGTTGTTTTTGACCCGTAGATCGAGCAGATCGGTCGTGCGCCTCTGATAATGATTTCGGCTATCATCACAGAGGCACCCCGAGCTAGACTCCCCGTCACACGATGCAGTTTGGATTTTATTTGTCGACCGTGTGCCATTCTCAGCAATTTACAACAGAAAAAAACCCAATGTTCTCCCGAGTGAGAACTCCCAGGAAACATGGGATATATATGGCGTGCATTCGGTCGTTGCTGTTGGGGCTTGCGGACAATCCATCCATCATATTGTAGCTCCGGGCTAGTGTTAAGGATAGGGCCTGGTGTAGGGTTGGGGATAGATTTACAGTAGTGGCCTTACATATTTTCTAAAAGTTTTATTTCAGCTGTAGGCATCAATAATTGCGCCAGAGGTGCGTATTATTAGTTTGCACCTGGGACACCTTAACTGGAAGCAACGTTTCCTCATGCTGATATCATAAACATTATGTTTACCATATGAATGAACTGTATGCAAATCGCCGATCTGGCTCCCAGTCTTTAAGCGGCGAAACAAATATGAGGAGCATCTGACGTCTACATCAGGCTACCAAAATCATTGGCCTGATAGACCAGAGTTCTGCTTCGGATGGGACGATGAGGTTTGAGTTACATGTCGCTGGTTATTTTCTTTTTATGAGTCGGGGGTGTCGGTAAACCTGTCGGCGCTGCAGCAGTAGACCATGGAGTGGCTGGCGCTAAGCAGAGTTTGAGGTAGAGCAAAAACAGAGTAAATTATTACCTCACGGCACAGGCCTCGTAGCTACCTGTACCGACGGTTTCGTATCATAGAAACCGCCTTTCCATAAAGTACAAAGAATAAGTATCCTATTGAGTCGTTCTTGCCCTACAAATATCTTCACAGGGGATGCGTCTCTCCGTGGGGGTGTCTACAAACTGAGTGCGAGGCTTTTAAATCGTACAGTCGGTCCAGCGTTTGGTTTGCTTCGTCAGTGCTAGACCAGAGTTCTGCTTTGGATAGCATAAGGCTTAACCTGCAACTTTTGTTTTTTAGGTGAAGGGTGCGTCCTTTCGTGGGGTTGTCTTATGAACTGAGTCTGAGGCTCTTAAATCGAACGGTCGGTTAAGCGTTTGGTCTGCTTCGTCAGTGATATACCAGAACTTCTGCTTTGGATAACATGAGGTTTGACTTGATTGTCGAGGGTGTTTCCTATATTTAGTTTTTCGATTGTCGCGGGTGTTTCCTTCCTTGGGGTGTTTTATACACAGTGTGTACAGTGAGTAGTACTGAGTGTGAGGCTCTTCAAAGGAATATACGAGAGTTCTCGCCTAGAAGTTTGCTTCAGTGATATATAAGAGAGTTTTGATTCGAATGGCATGAGGTTTGAGTTACATACTTCGAAGTATATTGTTTTGTATTTTCCTTTATTTGCTTTTTTATTGTGGGGGGTAGTTATTTCCTTGGGATGGTGTTTATTTCTTTCGGTTGTTTTACACACTGCGTGTGAGCTTTTAAATCAAACGGTCGTTCCCGCGTTTGCTCCAGTGATAGACCAGAGTTCTGTTTCAGATAGTATGAGGTTTGAGTTACATGTTGTTGAGTCGAGGGTGTTTTCTGCCTCGGGGTGTCAAATAAACTTAATGTTAGGCTCTTTAATCGAATGGTCGTGCCAGCGTTCGTCTTCGATAGCTAGTGTTCGTCAGTGATAGAGTTATGGTTTGAATGATATTAGATGTGAGTTACATCTTGTTGAGTATATTTCGATTTTTGTTGTAGGGGTTGTTTCCTTCCTCCGGGTGTCTGATAGTTGAGTGTGAGACCGTAAATCAAACGGTCGCTACTGCATTTGGTTTAATTTGTCAGTGATAGACCCACTACTGCTTCGGATTTGAGGTATGAGCTACATGTTGTCGAGTTACTAATTTAATAAATTGTCGGCCAGGGGGTCCTTGTTTGGGGTGCATAATACACTTCGTACTTACTTAGAGTACGAGCTGTTACATAGAACGGTCGTTTCCGAGTTCATGTTGCTTCGTCAGTCATAGGCCAGATTTGTGCTTCGGGTGGTATGAGGTTTGAGTTACATGTTGTCGAGTTTTTTATGTTTTAGATTGTCGGGGGTATTTCCTTCCTTGGGTTGTCTACGGTAGTTCAATTGATTGAGTGTGAGGCTTATAAATCGAACAGTGGTTGCCGCCTTTGGTTTCCTTTATGAGTGATGGACCAGAGTCCTGCCTCGATAGTGTGAGGTTGGTGTTGCATGGTTTGCTTTAGGAGTGATAGACCAGAGTCTTGTTTCGATAGCGTGAGGTTGGTGTTGCATGCGTTTGGGGATTGACGGTGATTCGATTCGAGATTTTCGTCTTTCCTCGGGGTGTGACTGCCTGCCGTGTAATTTATGTTCGAAAATCAAACCGTTTTTGGTGTTCTTGAGCGCAACCCCTATGTTGTTTACGTTTTAAAAGGGTATCTTCCGAATAACAAACAGAGCAAATACTTCTTCAGTTGCGTCAGGTAAAAAATAAACGTTCCGACATCCAACACCAGGATCGCCTTACCACGTTCATCACTATTGTCACCGCTGTGCGTCCCATTTTGTTCCATCGGACTTGGCATCGAAAACTCCCGTTTACATAAAGTTGTCACCTGCGGGCATTTGTGCTTCGTCGGCGGCCCTTACTAGACTGCCGGCCGAGCCCCCTTCTATACTACTATCTGTGAATAAAACATTTAATCATCATCATCATCAATCGTGTTTCATATCGTATCGGATATTTCGATGAATACCGATAAGCATCCGATTTCCGATTGCCGATTACCGATTACCTGTTACCCATTACCGATAAGCTTCCGCATGTTTACCAGGACGAAGCTGGGACACATGCGGCGCTGCGGCTGCCACTAGCAATAGCCGCACACCCCACGCTAACACATCACGGACCATAGACCACGTACGGCCCACAGCATTGCAGAAAACGAAGACGCAACTTTAAGGTATCAGTGAGGCACTAGTCCGTTTGACCACTTGCAAAAGGTTTACCAATGTTGCCATTTGGCCTATTTCCCACCGAAACAAAGCATTACAACACTCTTCCCCCTGAGGGCGAGAGTATTATAGGGGGAATGGTGTGACATTTCCAAAGGAACATTGTGGCGCTCCTCTTCACTGTTATATTACTGCATGGTATGATCTTAAAATAGTATCCTATCGGTCTTACGTGGCCGAGAGCTATGAGCCAACGGAGAGAAATTGAAAAGAGACATTCATTTCACACCCGCCCGAGGCAAACGCCCCGGGTCGGTGTTTTTGACAAACACGAGCATAAACCGGGGTGCCGTAAGCGCCCCCTGTTCGAGGGAAATGCGAAACTACCCAGCCATGTAAAAAAAGCCCCCGCTTTCAAATGACTGGGGTGAACGACGGGGTGCAGCTACAGTAGCAAGACCTACGAGGAAGGGGAATGGAACCGAAACATATGCGAGGGGGTGCTCTACATATAAATGCTGATATATGGAGGCCGACATATGCATGCGTAAGTACATGTACATGGCGCGCAACTGCAAAACTGACTTAATCAGTCGAGGATAGACACCAAATCTCATAAAAAATAACCTGCTCCTTTCAAATACTCATCACCAAACCACTGCGATTACAGTGTAATACGGGGGAACTCAAAGGATAGTCAGTATTCGTGGTTTTCTTCTTTCGGATGTGAATTGAGTGATCAACCTTGAAGATCTACTGTACATTATCCCAGGGCGAGCATTATAATATTAAGAATGCAATTAGTGGACACAGATTCGACTACATATATACCTGGCAAGGTTTTGGGGTATATATCGTGGGTTCTGATTATGCATACTACCAACGTAGTATTTAACGTAAGTAACCACCCCGGGTGATAATATTTCGCGTTCTGCTTGTTTTGTCACCCTGGGGGGTTCCTGTGGTCGGGCAGTATCTAACGGAACCCGGTGATGAGGCACTTTCATTTTTGGGTTTTGATATTTTTGTCACATGGGGGTGGTTTCCCGTAAGGTGTGATATTGAGGGGGGTGACGGCAGTACGATGGGTATTATTTGATACATGTGGCACGACCGACCAGAGAGCAAAGGGAAGGGATACGGTATACAACGGGCTGACACCACAATTCGAAACAATGGCCACGTTTTGACGCTGCCACGCAGATGCCAGCGAGGAGGATAGCAAAAGGGGGGCTATGGCGTCGCGTAGATCCACATGGACATATCTCAGTTAAGTTTTGTATTTACCAGGGGTAACTTACTGCGGTGGGGTGGTACCTAAGAAACAATATCGATTGGTATGATACGTCTAATACGGCGGTATGACCCTCTATAATATCATGTAGTACCTGGTATTGGGTTTCTCCTTTTGTTCTTTTTTTTATCGCCGCGGAGGGTGAAAATACCCAAGACCTGTACTCGTATTTCATAAGAGTAATTTGCTGCATTGTACGCCCTGGCCATATTGTCGTTAATGCCCCGTGTAAACAACGCGCCCGGGTTTAACTGCAATTATTCTACGCGCTGTCTAGCCCAACAGGATTCGGAAATCGCAAACAAACGCCCTAGAGTGTTTATGCACTCTACCCTCTCTTAGGGACGCGTACTAGGATACAAGTAGCATATTTTGATCAACATATTTTCTTTATTACGGGGCTCCTGAACCCAAAGTCGTTACAATGCCATTTTGTTCGTTCAACATGATTTTTGGTATACCTAGGCCATGGCTTTCTTTGTTCATCGGATTGCCCTTTCATTGAACTCAAGACAAGTTTTCGGGTTAGGTGTGGAGCTTCGCAAGTGAGGAGCCCATAACAAATATAGCGTACCTCTAGCGAAGCATGTGCCTTAGTTTGGTTACTACTGTATGTGCCAGGGAGTGTATCCTTGATCGCATATGTATTATCAAATATTATTAAAAACTCCAGCTGTGAGATCGAGGATTTCGTCGAAATTCACTTCGCAAGCTCTGTGTGATACATCGATCGCGCGTTTTACGGAGGGGGTGTATATGTCCTCATGAACGGTATAGGTCAGCGACTTCCCT
>JBBMKB010108170.1:0-21374 GCA_037833945.1 Alaria marginata
CCTGACGGACGGCGGGGTAGTTGGCGGCGGTTGTGGTTTCGTTGGAGGGGTCGATACGGGCACCGATATGGCTGGAGGGGGCTGAACCAAAGGTTGAGACTGCCCGCTTGATGGAGGCTGTAGTGGATGCGACGAAAACACCGTCGGTCGCGCCGTCGGTGGCATGGTAGATCGCGGCGGTTGGCTGCGGCGGCTGCGTAGGCCCAGGCGTCTGGGGTGGTGGCTCTCCCGTTTGCGGTGAACCTTCTATGACGGGTGTTCTTGAACCCTCAAGTGGAAGGGTGGTCATCAGGGGTGGACCCGGCCCCGTTGTTGTCGGCTGTGCTGAACCGGATAAATGTGGAGATTGTTCCGGCAACGGCGATACTGGCTGCAAACATGATGTCAACGACACCATCCGCGCCATCGTTGGCCGGCGAGGTGATACACTGTGAATTGGCCTAGTGGGAATATGCCTACCCTCCCCTCCGTTCGATGATCGTGCGCTGATAGCAACCGCTATCCGGGTGCGTGCCCTTGTTCTGGAGAAGATGAGTCCCTCTGCAGCCGATGTGGTATCGCTGTCGATTTGGCGACGACTCCCTCTCACCCCCGCCCAAGCTCTCTCCCTACGGGTCAGAAAATCTTCTCGAGGTGTACGCCCCTAAACAGGGTCAACTTCCATGGGATTACTGCTTTCCTGATGCCGCGTCTCACATGTTTCTCTCTAGGGGAGGGTGGGGTGGGCGTTCTTGAGTCTCGGCAGCCTGCTGTTGGGCCCGGTGGTAGCAGGGGAGAAGGCCCAGACCCTATTCCACTATGAGCTCTGCCGCTGCAGGGGCGCTGCCCGGCACCCAAGCTGACTCCTCGCAGGTGTGGGTCCCGGCATGGGCCCTCTTCCGACATGGCTGCCGATTGCAAGACAAGGATCTTGACACGTCGCGCTCAATTGCCGAGACGTCTGTGCTACGCCTGGTGGTAGAGAGCGAGGAGACATTGCGTCGCTCTGAGTATCACCGCCTGCTAAAAGTGCCAGGTACGTCTGCTGACTCCTCGTAGGCATGGACGTCCCCAAGGGCCCCCTTCGGAAATAATTTCTTCTTATGCCTCGGGCATCTTGAGACTCGCGACGTGAGTCCCGAGAGCCCGGTGTCGCACCTGATGGCATGGAGGGATAACTCCTTGCCCTACTGCCAGCACCGCTACCGGCGAGGGGCGCCCGGTACCCCTTCTGACTCCTCGCAGGAGTTCTGTATTCGTAGGCGTTGTGTGTGTACGTACGTATAATACAAGGAGGGCTCGGCTCCGTGGGCGGCTGATGTGATGGACCAAACCAGCACACGCCATCCTGATAATGAACTGCACTGCACTGCTCAAACACAAGCCACCAACATTACAAAACCCAATCAAGCTATGAGTAGTACCAGGTGTACTACTTGTCTTTGCTTCCTTCTTTAGTTCTGTTTTTTTGGTTTTTTGTTTCCGTTTATTTTTGCTAATTACACACCCCGTACTGCCGATCAGAACGTGACATCGTCACCATGCACACATTACAGCGCAGGGCAGTCATCTCTGCGCGACAAGTAGCCCTTGGCACTGTCAAGTCACTACTGTAGTTGCTCGAAATTACGGGCCTCTTCTTTCTGCCCCCTTCACATTTGGTTGTATATATTCTTCCTTCCGCGAGTGAGTGTAGCGGGCGGCGTCAGGCGCCCGCGGAGCAGAGCCTTTCTTTGAAAACCAATGCATACCCATATGATACCACCATTTTTTTTTACGTGTGTATCATACTATGTATCAAATGGACACATTGTGTATATTGACGCTCGGGGGGGGTCAGGTTCTTTCTATCACTAACCTCTTTTAAGGGACTCCGCGACAAGGGCAAACGGTGTATCATATAGGAGGTCAACCGCGAACAAGCAATCCTAAACAAATAGTACAGTTAATTATAATACTAGCTTGGTATATACCAGGTATGCACCGGTATATACGAGTATCGCTTTTATATTGTTGATTCTCATGGAGATCGGAAGCAGGCACACTATACACTCGATTTTTGTTGTAATACCACTGCTCCAATATTGCTGTCGCTTTTCTGTCGCTTTCGATTAAGGAAATGGAAGCACACATTTATTGTTTCGCGAAAGAAGGCGTGATATTTTAGCACAAATAAACATACGTTGTCGTTGTTGTTTTTGTTGTCGTTCCAAGTATCGTGTCGTGACTTTACATGTTGCGTTACGTAATAAAATGGTCTCCACTCCACTCCACTCCACTCCACTCCACTCCACTCCACTCCACTCCACTCCACGTTTATTCGCGTAGTTCATCGCGTAGACCGGTGTAATAGTTCAGCGCGTAGCATGCATTGTTGTTCTTGCACGCCACAAAAAATGGCGCGGGAAACTAATACGAAAACTTAGAGCACGTGTCATGCCTGGTAGTGCCAGATATAATTTTGGCACAAGCAACAAGGTTTGCCATCGTACGTTTGTTTTCACATATCTAATTTCCCACCTTTTACTTCCTTGATTCTGGCCAAGCCGTGGTCACAGGTGTAGTCCCTTCCCCCTCCCGGTGCATGCCTTCATTCTTATCGAAAAGAGGGTTCAACATCCATTCCCACACGCTGCTACCAAGAAGAGGGTTCAGCATTCATGCCCACACTGTTCGTCGTTTCGAAAACTCCAACCCACGAAAGCGGAAAAACGAAAACGGAGAGTGGTAATGGCGGAATCGACCTACACGAGAGCTGTCGCCGTCCTCAGATTTACACGGGGACTGCGAACAAGGGAAACAGAATGAGAAAACGGCAAACTACCAAAGAAAATACGAAATACACTGGGGTCGAAGGCGGGGTGTTCAAAACCCTCGCCAGCAAAACCCGTAGTGGTCGCAAAAAACATACCAGGTATCCGAAACTACGTACGAAGTTCTCCTCAGCGCGGAATGGATGTCCTTCGTAACTCTGTGGTGACGACGTCGAAACCGAGCGGAGAAAGCAGCGGAACACTCCCGTCACGAAAACTAAGTCAAGACCACAAACGCGAATATCCCTCGAACAGAACCCGAACCCAAATCCAGACAAATCTCATAGGGAACAAACATTCGAGCGCGGTGGTGGCGTGAACGTCAACCACTGGCCACATTCGCGCCTCGAGCTTCATTTACTTTACTTGGAATCCCGCGGGCATCTGTGATCTACCATGACGGACGGAGTTGAAGGCAGGAATCCCCCTCCTATCGAAGTCTTGTAGCGAGTCGGAGAGAGCGAAAGCTTGCGATCGGTCCCGGGTCGTCCAGAAAACGCACCGAACGGTATATCCCGTCAGTAGTGGTATATACGAGCGCTGCTTTTTCCCAACCCCCACAAACCAGCCTTCGGCGGCTTTGTACCAAAAATGAGCCCCGTTTGTTCGGGAGCACCGTAGTAGCGCTGTAGTGGCGGAACCAGCCAGCGCGCGACACGCAGTGGTACGTAGCAGGTTGTCAAAACTCGCTCACCGTTAGCACGGGAAAGTTTGCGTTGTGCAGCACCGATGAGCATTTGATACGGTATACGGTGGCGGTGCTGGTTCGAAAAAGTGCCAGCCCAATAGACCAATAAACGGTGTTGTGTTGTGAAAGCTGGAGACCCATCTCCCGTTTCCATGTTGGGCGAGATAGCCCAGGTCAGCGCGTCTCGTACTTCACCGCGATGGCACCACTCTGACAACAGAACGATTGATGTCCGGTGATTATTTTTCGCCTCAAGCCGTTGGAGGGGCGTCGACACGTCGTCCTGAGTGAATTGATATCGGGGGGATATTTGTGAGCACGTATTGAGTCAATCCACCCGGAAGATACTTCGGCAGCATGTCCCCGCGGTCGTGGGGGTTGGCACAGGGCTTGCAGCGCTCGGCCGAGACGCGGCGATGCGC
Organism: Alaria marginata; assembly: GCA_037833945.1. Lineage (NCBI taxonomy): Eukaryota > Phaeophyceae > Laminariales > Alariaceae > Alaria > Alaria marginata. The sequence goes on from JBBMKB010108170.1 coordinate 3,903, forward strand.
ATCCGCGCGGGGCATGTTCCGTGGGGATATCCAAATAAAGGAGCTTTATTCCCGAGGGGGGAATCGTCCGGTGCGTCGCCAGAGGGACATGGATCCACCGCCAGGATCTTGTAAGGGCTCCGTCCAATCGAGCGTAAAATATGGTCTTGGGCACCTTCGCATCCCTGCTGGCCTTCTTATACAGCCAAGCCCAATTACCCGCGATGAAGATGGGAACCTGACGCAAAGCGTGCGAAGGGGTTGAGTTACGCCATTCCACGCGAGAGACTGCCAAGGCATGCACTTCACGAACTAACGATATCGCTGGCGCGCTGTCGCCGATCTGCCACCCCGTCGCAATATGCGAGGTGGTCGCGGGCTAACCTCTGATGGCCGCCGACCTTGGAGCGATCGAAAATAGTAAGAGGGAGGCGCGGGAGTCTGCCCATGTGGACCTCGTTGGGGCCCAGGCCCATGGCGGCGCTGACCGACTTGTTGTAGACGAACTCTACGTGGGGTAGTTGCGCGTCCTAATTGTCTTTGCACTCGTTGACGACCACAGCCAATAATTTGGGCCATAGTGTGGCGGACGCGCTCTACACCATCGTTACCGCTCGGGTGGTAGGAGCTGGTGGCGAGCTTGGGCTCGTAGACTATGTGTGAAAGCTTCGAGTCAAACTGGAGGCTGTGATCGGAGATGATGCTGCGCGGGCATCTCCAAAGAGGAATGCACCGGTTGATAAGGACGCTGGCCGGACCCTCGGCCGTAAATGCCGCTGTGGAGGCCGCGAACATGTCTGGGCGGCGGCTAAAACGGTCGGTGAAAAACAATATACAGGCGTTACGCCGGGATGTGACTGGCAGAGGCCCGAAATGGTCGACGATGATCGCGATTCCCGGCCTCGGAAGGAGGAGAATTGATATGACGGACCAACTAACCGTCAATCGCGGTGTTTTCCGCACTTGGCACTTCAGGCAGTGGCGTAGCGACCAGCGGGTGCAGATGCTCATTCCTACCCACCAATATAAACGTTCGAGCATGCGGAGTGTACGGGCTATGCCAAGATGGCAGGACGCAGTCGAATGACAGGCTTGAATGATCCAAGGGCGCATGAGTAGAAGCACACCACTACGACGCGGCTCTCCCGACACCCAACAGGCAAGCTGCGCGACCCGCTGGTCGCACGGAGTAGGGGGCCGGGGTTGGATTACGAACGAGGAGGACAATGCTCTCGTCGGTAGTATAGAGGCGGTCTTTGCTGGCGAGCTCCTGAATCTCCGAGACGGAGGGACGCTGGCGCGAGCGAAAACACGCTAGTATTTCGGCGGACAAAGCAAAAAGGCCGGCCGAGAAGAATGTATGAAATTGCGGCGTAACACGTAAGTCCTACCTGTTGCTTCCGTTCCTAGTCGGCGTGTGAATAACGCGCAGCGGAATCACCAAGTTGGCCGAGGGCGTCCAAAATCGTCCGTAGGGGCGGAGGGAGGCCCCGAAGTGATCGGGAGTCCTAAACGCGGAGTGCTCGAACGTTCTGCTTGGTGGCGGTCGGACGAGATGAGTACCGTCGGGACAGGCGTTGGAGTCCGTGATGAGTTCGAGGCAACGGCCAAAGGCGGTCGGGAGCGCGAAGCACGCGGCGGAGGGTCAACCCGAGAAGAAGACGACCGAAAAGCCCTGTTGGGTCCGAAACCATAATCATCAGCAGGCTGCACGGCGCCGGCGGAAGCGGTAGCGGCGGTTCTTCGGCGTGTCCGAGTGGAGATGCGGCCCGAGAGCGGCAGTGCTACGGAAGTCTCCGAAGTGGGCGTACGGGCCGGTTGCGATATAATTGGCGTAATGACCCTTAAAGGCACCGCGAAGACCGGAGTAGAAGCGGCGTCGTCGGCAGGCAAAAATGGTGTACAGCCAAGGCGAACAACACCGGAATCGACGAAAGCAGAAACATCAGCGACGGGTCAATTCCATCGCAGCAATGCTTGTCTCCAACACGCCCCACGTGTGTACCTTCGCAACAAGACTTCGTCGCCTTAGCCTGCGTCGGCCGCAGTCGCCTCTTCCCTCATCCGCAATTCCTCCTGCACTTTAGAGTTGTGCAGGAGTGTACGCTTAGCGTCCTCCGCTCTCTGGAATTTGGTAGCCACCGTCGCGCCGGAATAGTCGGCATTCCTAAGAGCGTTTGGAGCCGCGAGCACCGCCTGCTCAGAGCAGGTCCTCTCCGATTTGCACTTAACGGGGGCTTCCCGAGCGGCGGATTAACAGCACTTAATGAAGCCCTCTATCAAGTGTTCAAACCCACGGTGGCCAAACCGCCCTTTGTAGCAGCACCGCAAGCCAGCATACGTAGACTGACCTTCTCCATATTAAAGGCATTTGGGCTTCCCGTATCGAACATTGATTTGCATGCGTGCGTCCTCGATGATTTTGTGCCCACGTGAACAGCTGCAATCCCGCTGTATGGTGATATCTGCCCACAACCACTTTACCTCCGACCGTTTGCTAACATTCCGAATAGTATTCGTTGTGTTTCCCTATTTGCAGCAAAATACGGGCGGTACTGCAGGGGGATATACAGGAGCGTGTAGGTCAAAACTTCTTCTAGCGGAGATATCGTGTGCGTGAATGCTGTCGTGGTTTATCTTGGGGTTGAAGAAATCCCCACCAGCCCACATAGAACGACCTGCCCTTCGCTGGCCCCCTTGGAGAGGCGAAGACAGCCGAGTTCATGTGAGATTACAGTAACTACCTGTACCACCCGCCTCTCGTTCCGGTCTCAACTCGTACGGACTATCTCTTAAACTGAGAGCAGCTTACCACTTGTTCGACACAACCATTTGCTGACTGTGGCCGGCGTTCAATTTGCTGTAGTCGACCCTCGATTTTGGTCGATGTCGGATCAGGGTGCTTGGCGGGCCCTGTCGGCAACTATTTGTATACCTGAAGTCAGTATGGAGGGCTCTGGCCCAGGTAGATATATTCAAGGTGCCTAGCGGAAGGAGCAATATTGTGTGTGTGCGTGTGTTGACCAATGAAACATCCCGCAATATCATGAATGGGGCTTGCAGAATACCCGGTTAATGGTAAGCTCTACTGTGCATACTGCCCAACTCTTGCATTACATCGGAACGCGGTCACATTCGCCATTCGTTCGAGGTCAATAATTGTATCTGAACAAATAAGCGTGCCTTGAACTACCGTTGACGGAGCCAATGCTGTGCGAGAAACACTGGTAGTACCTCTGCCAGGGTGACACCTAACTCGCCCATGCATTTCTGCGTGCCCGTATCTAGAACTCCCCGTACCCTCATTTCCTGGTTGGGGGTTGTCACAGACTTTAGGTGGTCAGCCGAAGGGGGTGAGCCTAAATATATCTGTTTCAGTAACAGGCACTGACTCGTATTCCGTAAAATGGTAAACATATCGCCAGGCACTCACACAGAAGGATATTGGCATCGTTAACTTGCGTGCATTGGTAGTCGACGGATCTTCAGGCAACTCGAAAGGGTCCCTATTTTGTGGCGCGGTCAAACTTACAAGCTCGCATTCGCTACAAGCACATACATTGTGGGAAGTACCTGCGACGATCGGCGGGGGGCTCTGTTTTTGCTTGGCTACAGGAGCAACAGCAGGGAAGGACAAGTATCGTCGTGCGAGATTCATTCTGCCTTTTTTGGTCCTCGTTTTCAATCAATTCGTTTTTGGTCAAGATGGCGAGAAAAGGCTCGCGACATAAAAGTTCGTAGTATTTCAAAATAATCTCCGATTGCGAAGCGGTTTTTTACGTTGGATTGTTTAGCACTTTCCGAATATTTTGGTCATGCGCGTATAGTCGGTGCCGTTGGCGGATGGTGCAGTAAGCTTAATATGGCAATACCAAAACCAAAAAACTAACGATTGCAGCTGATCTGTAGAATGTACCTCTGGTGACAAGTAAATATCAAGTATAAGATACTCACCCAACTCGTACCGGAGGTATCTCGTAATTCAATCAATCTGTTTTTTATTATATGCGCATCCCAGGTACATGGATACACGGAGAGATGCGTAGTGACGAAAGCACATACTCTCGACAAAGTTTGCAACATAACGCACGCAATAAACCAACGACGCCGTCCGGCCCTCTCCAAGGCAATGCCGCACTAGAAATCGGAAACGCCGAGAATTAGGTTACCAAGCACACGAAAGCAAAACGTAGGGTCGGCACTGAGCGTTATACCAAAATATACTTTATACTAGTAGTTGATCAGCGCCCATGCCAACTAAATACGTGTGTGCAGCCTTTATATCGTACACAACGCCTTTTACGACCACGCTTGCTCTGCTCAGCAAAAATGGTTTTTGTACGACCCACAGAACACAGGACACTTGCAGCGAGGAAACGCCACTTGTATCTGCGCTTTTACAAACACATTTTCCATCTCTAGTCGAGGATCAGCAGGCACGGTACACCGGTGCGGTCCAGAGCGAGGTCCAGCGTGGCTCTGATACTATCTACCGGTACACTTCTTTGTGGTTTCCGAACTCCCGGCAAACCGTGAAAGTTATAACCGGTGCACGGCCAACACGGCCCCTCCCCATCCCCGGTGGCAAAACCGCCCGCGATGGGCTCACTAATCTACACCCCCACCCCGACACACACCACCAACCCCCCCCCGCTCCCCCAGCCGGAACCACTGATGACGCCAACGATGGGGTGCGAAGGTATCGGGGGTAACCCTGAACAAAAGAGACACAATGAAAATACAGGAATGGTGTTGTGTCAGGTCGTTGATTTTAGGTAGCCCGAAGACGGTTTTGGAACGTTTACGCAGAATATCGGGAGCATAAACGGTTGCACACCTAAAACGTGGAAGCGGTTAATCAATTCGACGTAATAACACCACGAAGCGCTACTTCCACCAGCTATGCATTCAAGGAAAGCTAGCCACACCCCCCACGGCAAACAAGAGCACCTCCCCTACCATACACGACTCATGAACGAGAGCTGGCTGGCACCGCACGCGCCGAGGTTTGCAAGCCCTTTCATGTATTCGAAATTTACACAAGGATATGTCAACCCGCCGCCAACCTGGATATTGCTGTCGCTTCGGCGCATTTTACACACGGTTTCGTCTTCCTGGCGAAGGGCGTGGTTGATCTACGCGGTCTCTTCTTTGGCTTCAACTACATCTTCGTCGCGTCCGGCATCAGCTAAATTAGGCGGCTGTTTGAGGAATCAGACGGTCCGTGCCGGACGAGGGCATAGATCGGCGAAAGCACGCGTTTAATCTCACGCGAGCGCCACACAATATCGCTGGCTTGAATCGATAGTGCTAGGCTCAAAACCAATCAAATAGTATATATGAAAAATTAACACGAGTCACCATCCTTACGTCTGGGCTTCCGTAAACAATCAACGACTCACGTTTTCCCTGCACGCCCCTGCACGGTTGTTCCCGTACTATCGTCCTCGTAGTTGAAGTCGGTAGTTACCCCCCCACCATCGGCTGCGATATCATTGTTTAGCGGCGTCTTGTAGGAATTGCCCCGGCAGATGTTGCCTAGGTCCTACGTATGATGCTAAATTTTCGAACAATGCACGTTCAGCAGCCTCGTCTGACTTCTAAAACACGTGCCCCGCGCCCCCCCCGCACGAGCCACATCGTTTTCTCGCCTGGACAGACCACTAGCATCGGCGGTGGTGTCCTGCCCCTCCCCGGTGACTGCGATGCGCCGGGCCGTCGAGCGGAAGTAAGCCACCCGTCCGTGGCGCCACCCCCTCGACCTCCGGCAGTGGGTGGTTCCTGTCGTACCGTGCACCGCACGAGTATCGGCGGTGACTTGGTATGCGGAACGAAGGCGGGAGCGATAGTCTCGCCGTTTTCGCTAAGGATAACGCAAAATTACTCCGTTTCTCAACATGGCATTATTGCGTGCAGCACACTCCCACGGCGATCGGAGCATAACGTAGAGCTGTTCATCATGCAACAATCGGCACATGAGACCTTGTCCGCCTGTTATTTGTGCGTTTAAGGTTACGTGCTCGGTACTATTTTGATTTTTCTCGCGTCCAAGCACGATAGTCTCGCCGGTCTTACTAAGGATAACGCATAATAAACCCGTTTCTAAGCACGGTAATCACACTTGCAACACACTCCCACGGCGATCGAAGCATAACGTAGAGCTGTTCATCATACATCAATCGGTACATGGGACCTTGTCCGCCTGTTATTTGTCCGATTAAGGCTGCGTGCTCGGTATTGATTCGATTTTGCTGGGGTCCAACCGCGATAGTCTCGCTATTTTTCGCTGAGGATAACGCAAAATGAACCCCGTTTCTCAACATGGCATTGTTGCGTGCAGCACACTCCCACGGCGATCGGGGCATAACGCACAGCTGTTCATCATACAATGAGACCTTGTCCGCCTATTATTTGTGCGTTTAAGGTTGCGTGCTCGGTACTATTTTGATTTTTCTCGCGTCCGAGCACGATAGTTTCGCCGGTCTTACTAAGGGTAACGCAAAATGACCCCGTTTCTCAACACGGCAATCACACGTGAAACACGCTCCCACTGCGATCGGAGAATAACCCAGAGCTGTTCATCATACAACAATCGGTACGTGGGACCATTGTCGCCTGTTGTTTACGCGACTATAGTTGTGCTCGTGGTACTGATTTGATTTTGCTCGTGTCAAACCTCGATAGTCTCGCCGTTTTTGGCTATTGATACAGTACGCGACAGATGATAAGAATCTGACCTTGAAAGATTTTAGATTGAGTTTTTGCGATATTTAAAAAATTACAGCTAAGCATTTGTGCTGAACTCGACGAGGAAATAATAATTAGAAATCGGAAAGTGCAAGAGGGTCGGACGATAATAATCTTTCATATCGCACCGGAGCCCAAAGTAATAAGAAACTGCCAAAACAATCCCCCAAGGCCATATCAGGCTCCCAACCAAGCTGGTTTCTCTCCAAAGTTGACCTCAAAACTGTTTTTTTCCCCACTACTGTTTTTGCATTTATTTGTTGTTCAAGATTTTTGGTGAGTTTTTACTTCGCCCAACAAACCCCGTCCCCTCTTCAAGCAAGGGAATACCAAATGTATAAATGTTAACTTTCAAGGGTTTGTCATGGGCCGGTTGTCCGGGTCGGGCCGGACGGGGGCGGGCTGGGCCAGGTCGATCTCGAAACTTGTCTTGCGCCGGGCCAAGCCGGGCCGAGTCTTTGGACCACGTAATGGGCCTAGCCGGGCCGATAACTTTGAAAATGTGTGATGGGTCGAGCCAGGCGGGGCCGGGCCGCGGCTCTGGAAAAATAAATGGTCCGGGCCGGGCCGAGCCGTTCAAATTTAAAGGTATAATGGGCCGGGCCGCCAAATGATAATTCGATGGGCCGGGCCAGGCCAAGGTCGGCCGCGGCCAATCAAACGAAAAAACGATGGGCCGAACCGGGCCCCGGTCCCCGGCCCATGACATGAAAAAAACATGGGCCGGCCCGGCCCGACCCACCCAGGACCGGTCCACAAGCACCGGCCCAAAAATTGCCCCGATGTTAATGTGTCCCTCTGCGGATAGAAAGGAATCAGTGCGGAGTGCTGCATGCAGCTGATACCGGCTAGTGCCTATACAGCGGAAGACTGTACAGGACTGCAGACGCTTGGAGTAGATATTATATTTGAAGTACCTTGACCTGCTCTGCATCGTGGTGAACGATTCGTGGTGGTGAAGGTCCGCGGCGATGAGTTTATCCGACGAAGCTTTGAGGGACCTGACGGCACTTGCCCAGTTGAAGTAAGAAGGCGGGATCCTTGAGCAGCGGGATCCTTGAGCAACGTGTGTACGCTGTGTGTGCTAACAACAGCCCAAACAATAAGTGTCGCATTGCACGCCATTGCAAAATAAGAAAACATTTTTCAGAAATTTGCGTTTTGCACGTCTTTGCAAATTAAGAACTTGATTTTTAAGCATTTGGCGTTTTGCACCCCTTCGCAAATTAAGAACTTGGACTTGAGCACTTCTGCTGAAATCGGAGAGAAAACAAGCCGCGAGCCCAGCCAAAAAAAGAAGTTATTATCATCTGTCGCGTACTGTAAGGTAACATAACCCCTGCTCATCAACACGGCAATCACACGTGCAACACGCTCCCACGGCGGTCGGAGCATATTAAGTCGGAGCATATTAAGAGGTTTTTTATCATACAACAAGAGGCATATGGCACCTTTGTGGCCATTGCTTTGTGGCGTTTATGGTTGTGTGCGCGATGTTGCTGCGTTTACGCGGGTGTCTGACCGCGATACAGTACGCGACATGTGTGTCAAGAATTTGGCAGTTGAGAATTTCAGCCTGAGTTTTCATGTTATTTAGTAATTTATAGCTACGTGTGAGCATTTCTGCTCAGCAAGGACGCCACCCTAAATCCTATAGAATAACCTTTAAGAGCCTGTGCTCAACGTTGCCATCACAATAAGCCGCGAGCCTTAGCCAAAATAGGAGATTATTAACTGCTGTCGCGTATACAGTACAGGACACCTGATAAGAAACAGAGCTACTGACCCAGGCTGAGTTTCTTATTTAGGAGGGGGGGTGTTCTACACTAACTTCAGCATAAAGGCTCCCGAATTTCTTATTTTCCGGTAAATCTCAGCCTGCGTTTCTTATTAGCCTGTTTCTTATTAGGTGTCCTGTACTGTACTGTAGGCTCGCCGTTTTTGCGAAGTATAACGAAAAATGACCCTGTTTCTCAACGCGCTAAAAGACAGGCAACGAAGAGCTCACGCGATCGGAGCATAGACTTGACCTCCCTAGCCCTTTCTTCGTGGAGGATTTGCCTGATTTTTTCATGGAGGGTCTATATACTGGTAGGTATCCAACCACGATTGCCCTGAGCGTGGCATAGGATAAAACACGCAGAAAGGGTGGAGCCTTCCACCGATCAGCACTGCATTCAATCAGCAGCCAACCAACCGTCGTTTGCTTAATTTTCTTTCAAAAAAACAAATTGAATTATATCTGACAGCATGGCAGCACGGGCGTGTATTGTCTGCGGTAAGGGCCTCGGGGAGAATGCAAGTTGAGTTATTTCCTGGAGAAACGTGGTACAGCGTGTGCAGCCGCCCCTCGGCTCGCTCGCTTTGCAGCAGTAGTAGCTGCTGTTATTCCGCCGCTTCCAGTCACTGCGTAGAAGCCGTCGTGTGTACTAAACGGAACAGTGTGTCCGCCGATCAGAGTTGCGCGTACGAGTTGTGTGTGATTGTTCATAGCCTGTGCGGGGTGTTTCCAAGTTGTTACGAGCTGGAGCTGCAAGGCAGAACCCGCTCGGTCGCAGTGCCTTTAGTCAAGCGTCAGGGCGCGGCGCGATAGTAGCACAACCGTCGCTCCACGTACGTACTACCAGCAGAACGGCAATCAGTATAATCAATTCCCCTCGTCTGTGATGCTCTCAACCTGGTGCACTACTGCTGTCCCTACAGAAGGGACACACTCTACAACAATACTTTGGACGGCCGTGGCCCTCGGAAAGAGGGCATCGCCAGGCCAAGAGCCGATCGTAGACGCGCTTCTGGAGTAGCTGCCCTGGCGCGCGGCGCTGGCGCGGCGTAATTCAAAGGTTTCGGGGTTGTGAGCATCATTCCCCCTAATTCCTGTATAAAATCAAAGGCTATCACCGCGTGAACTCCTTCTCATAACTATGGAAGCACACTACTGATATAGCTCGTAATATTGCCTATACTTTATCCTATATGTTTGGGGGTTTAGGTAGGTGAAGCCAGCTCGCCAGCAGGCTACGTAGCTCAAGACAACATGCTGGTTGTTCGCGTTTTTGCGTCTCTGCTTTTTGTCGCAGGGCAGAGTGCATCTGCCGCATCTGCCGCAATGGCCACGGCATTCCTTCTCCCTCGACTACGTTTCAGGTCGACGACCGTATCGTCGTTGCTATGGCGGGGCCGGTTCTCAGCAGCCCTTCTTGGCGGCGAGAGCAAGATCAACTTTCGCTCTCCGAGTACCGGTTCCAGTTCGCCGTGTGCAATGACGAGCAGTGCTGCTACAACAAGCGCAACGCGCTTTGAGAGCCCCCTTGTCACCGTCGATGAGGTGGGCATGAGTTGGTGGTTTGGTCGTAACCCGTTTGTGTTGTCCATTGAAGTATGAATATACTGCTGTCTAGCCGTAGCACGGCTTTGTTGCCGTGATGTGTTCGTCGTACAGAGAAAGACATCTCGTGCCGCTGCTGCTGCTGCTGCTGTGCATGTTTTGATTTTATTTGCGGGGCGTTGCACTTGCTGCATCAGCAGTCCATAGCACCAGCGGCATGTTTTGAATTGAGTAGTGGGGGGTACTGCGGCATGGCAGAAGCAGCGGCAGCAGCAGCGGCAGCAGCAGCGGCGGCGGCAGGGACAGTATATAGCAGCAGCACCGCAGCGCCCAGCGGCAGTAGAAGCAGAAGTAGAGGCAGCAGAAAACAGAAGCAGCAGCGTAGCAGCAGCAGCAGTTACTTCGTAGCAGCAGCAGCAGCAGTCGCAGCAGGGGTGTTTTTATTTGATGTGTGGGGGTACCGCAGTTACAGAAGCAGAAGCAAAGGCAAAGCAGCACCGCAGCAATACTATTAATAACAGCCGAAGCAGTACCAACATCGGCAACAGTAGCAGCAGCACCCGCTACGCTAAAACCATTAATAGTGTAGTCTATAAAATAGAACTTAAGTGTAATATGTACAAGTTTTTTGCGGCTGTTGCCGCCCGCTCAATAAAGCGAGTCCAAGACCTTTGTAATGGCCGCATTATTACTTGTCGACGACGAAAAAGGGTGGTAGCTTAATATTATTGGCGGCGTGGTAAAATCACCGCGCAGAACCAGACACTGGCACATGATCTGCATGAAACATAGCACACCTACAACAGCGACCGAAGGCAGCCCACCCCACACTAAATAAACATAACCGCGATCCGGCGCCAGAATCGAACAAATTGCCATGACATCGCCCACCATCCCGACAGAGAGCAATCTCGAACAACGAAGGAACGAGAGTAGACATGCCAAAATCGCCATCCCCAAAACGCAACAATTCACGGGCATTCCCACACCAACAACCAACAGCGACTGAAATAACCGCATACCAGGTATCAAACTGAGAGTTACCGGCACCACGCCTCAGAACCAAATGCCGCATACCTGGTACGTAAAATAAGCATAAACCTTAACAACCCAATCCCATTGCCGCACCACAATGTCTGCATGATATGAAGCACCCCCAACAACGACGGAAATAACCCGAGCCAATATTAAGGAAAACCGCCGTCACGCCCGAAACCTCATCAACCCACCGGCATGAGAGGTATCCCACGGTAGGGGTGCAGCAATAAGCTCCTGAGCTACCTGACATGATGAGCTCAATATCTCACCCAAAACATGACTTCCAAGATTTTCGTTCGGGCAGCCCGACCAACATTTCTATCCGCTATTAATAGTCCTAAAACAAATACCAGGTACACTCGTAAAATGATAATACCAACCGGTGGTTCCTCACTTCAGGAGCTCAACCGGCCAGGAACGTTTGACCCCAGAAAATGCAACCCCTACCACCGTGGGATGACTCATGATAGCAGCATAATATTAATAGCTACCCGTATAATAATAGCAACAAACAGCAATAGCCGCAGAGGTGTTTTTGAAAATACCGCGACCAACTATACTGCTGTTTACGAGCGACGAAGTATGTGTATAATCAGCAACCATATTATATCCACCAGCAATAGAGTAATATAATGCTCGACGATCAACGCGACTTGCACTTAACTCTCAACATATAACACTACTGCTGTAGGTAATTATGCCACCCTCTTCAACAGACAGTGTAAGATGCAGACATAGAATAGCTCGACTGCACATAGTCGGAAGGCAAGCATCATAAAATAAGAATATATCCCACGTATTTCGCGGCCTGGTACACGTATTCGCGGAACGGCGTGTGGAAAAAATGAAGCTCTGTAGTGGACCGGAAATGAAATTGGCGGAACGGCGTTTGAGAGCCCGTATTGAATAACACTGTGAGAAGGGCCTTGCAGCGTTTTCGCGCCAAAGGTCAATTGTAATATGATAGGCTTATCATACGTATCATGGCGGCCCGTGGCGCCGCCCGAAAGACCAATCTCCTCGCAGTTGCCCACTCTATGATACAGTACCGGCCCGCTGATAAGAAACCGAGATGTTGGTTTTAGGCTGAGTTTCTTATTTGAGAAAGGGTCTGTCCTAGACTAACTTCAGTATAACAGCTGTCGACGTTCTTATTTCCCCGTAATTATGAGGCTGAGTTTCTTGTGTGAGCCTCTTTCTTATGAGAGGGCCGGTAGTGTATAGTCAACGCACGTGAAAAAAATCAAATATTCCCCCAGCACCAAGGTACACTAAAAACCCTGCGTTTTCGCGTAAGGTAATTTACATTTACATTTTCGGGGCTCAATACTGCATCGACCGGGGGTGCTTGCGGCCATCGACAGTAGCCTTTCCGATGTTCTCAACCCACAAATTATACCAGATAAAGTACCAAATATAGCCTTTGCGATGTTATCAACCCACAAATCACACCAGATAAAGCACCAAATATATTTCGATTATTGATGCGGTCCGCACATTATATTTGTGTTTCCGAAACGAGCGGCGCCGCGCGTTCAGATCGGGGCCTTAGCCTGGGTTAGGGTTGGGGTTAGGGTTAAGGTTTGGGTTATAGGTTCGGTCGATGCCCTCTCGCGATTTGTAAAAAAAAAACACAAAACCGCAAAAAACAGTCTAAACGAAAAACCTCTGGAAAGTTAAATGCATTTGGTACTTTATCTGGTATGATTTGTGGGTCAAATACCGTTGAAGGCGCCTCGTCATCGACACAAAAAAATCAACACCAAAATCAACGAAAATGCATGCAACGTGTGGCCATGATGTGACGATCTTCATATCATTGGTTTCCGCGCCAAGTACGTCATCTATCGCTCTGATATACCTACTGCTGTGTATTATTACTCCGTCGTTTCTGTCCTTGGAGCACAGGGTAGTAGGCTCTCATCAACAAATAAAACAAAATAAAGCACAAACCAAAAACGACCCCAAAAAAACGAAGGAGTACTAAATGTAACCGATATAATATCAGGTATCAGGTGCTCAACGCAGAGAAAAGACCGAACACGAAAAAAGAAAAAGAAAAGGGAAGGAACTCGCCACTAGGCCCTTGTTTCTCCTCTCTCCTCCCTTCTCTCTCTCTCTCCTCCCGAAACGCAATTGGTGGGTTTCTGTACTATAATATGGCTTGTTTCTTGGACGTACGTGAGAGAAAAAATACTGGCAAAAATACTGGCCAGATCAATCATTAGATTAGTACTGCCAGTAGATTACTACTGCCAGTACATACTGTGCCAGTGCCCAGCCCTAAGAATTACAGGGTGTTGTGCTTCCCACTCAACTAATCTGACTACGGTTTTGGACCGCTATTGGTACGTGGGGTATGCGATTTTATCCTGTTTAATTTATTTGGTTCAACAGGTGACGGAGATATGAGCGAAAAGGTGGATCTTGAAGGTCGTACATACATATGGATTGAGGATGGACGTGATATCCACCAGTACAGAATGGAAAAATTAGTACGCCAAACGCATTACCCCGCCCATGAGCAACGGCGATATAATTTTTTGTTTCGCTTGCGAGAAAGCACGGTTGGATATTCGTCATTTAACAAAAAAGGGCCGATCTTGACCCGGTTTTGGCCAGTCTTGGGTGTTTTATTTTTTGTATACGTACATTAACTTCTTCAATTTAGTTTAAATTTATTACTTTTTTCTTACGTTCAGCATCGATTCCTCTTTTCGTTGCGTGGACGAATATGGTTGAATCATCGAAAAAACTGTACCATTAGGTTGTTAATAGTTGTGACTACAAACGTGATTGTCAAAACTGTCCTGGATGGACCATACGTATCCACTATCCGCGGCAGTCATCATGTTTCTGCTCGCGTTCAACTCGACCACCCCCTCCCCCCCCCCCCTCCTTCGTTGACGCACACGCCTTGTGACCAAAGACCAAATATCAAATATACTATTAATAATTATGGAATGGCAGTTTTGGGCGCCGTCAGCACTACCGTACACATCTACATACTCAGGAGCTCCAACGCTGAAACTAATGTATTACGCCTAGTATATGGACGGCCGTCCGCGACAGGCCTAAACTACCGCCGTCTGGCTCTTTTTCTCGTGGTGCACACTAAAACTAGTGTAATATAAGATATTGTAGCTGTCGCTAGGAACTCGCGCTGGTGAATATTTGTAACTGTCGCCAACTGTGTGCGTTTTGGTGGGAAGCACTGGGAAAGTTCCAACCCAGCTTAACCCCACGCAACAAAAAGGCTTTGCCCCTGCTGTATAATTGAGCGTTGGCGTGTGTGTGTCCCAACATAGTTTGTCTTGTTTTTGTTTTTTAATGTTATTACGGGGGACCATAGTAAATAGGACCTACTGTATACCTGGTACACAAAAAACTATATATTTGCCTATTTGTACTATTACGGGGGGCCATAGTAAACAGAACCAAATATTGTTGGTAAACATAGGTAAATATATAGGTTTTTGTGTTTTCCGTAGGTCCTGTTTACTATGGTCCCCCGTAATAACAAGATTTGGTCTTATTTACTATGGTCCCCGGTCATAGTAAGAGATCCGGTCGTCGGGTGGGACACGGGACGTAAAAAATCGGGCACCCGTGGCTGGAAACAAACCCCGATGTTTTGGCGCCGTCGGAAATTTGAACCTCGCTTTGCTCATAATTACACCTATTAGCCTCTTGGTAGGCAGCCGTCCGTCACAGGTCTAAACTACCGTTTCGCGACGCCGTTGCTTGTGGCCCACACCCCTTGCGATACTTCCAGGTCCAACGGGCGTTAGCCAAATCTCCGGACTCGATCCGCTTCGTCGATGCTTCGTGGCACCTCGGCGGGATCCGAAACGCCAAGGAGGAGTTCAAGGAGGGGCACCTCCCCGGAGGCGTGTTTTTCGACATCGATGGCATCGCCGACCAGGCTGTGTCTCTGCCCCACATGTGAGAGAGGAAGGGTGCGCGTCAACGATACGAACGCACACCAAGGCGCCGTCTTGAAAACGTCCCGCGAACTTCCACGTGATTGGTAACGTCACGTTTGATTTCTCGACTATCGGCACAAGGTCTCATCAGGAGAAGTGTTTTTGCCTCGGGTCTCGGACCTGGGCGTCTTCAGCAATCACACCGTCATCAAAAGCCCGATTACCAATTGCTTGTGCTCCCAAAAATACCAAACTTATACGGTATAAAAATCAATTGAGCCTGGTTAAGGGGGGTGTCTCGTTTGAGTGCTCGCTCGCTTCTCCTCAGGATCCCATCAGAAGAAGTGCTTTCGCCTGGGGTCTCGGACCTCGGCATCGCCTAGCAACCACACCGTCATCCAGAGCCCACTCGCCAATTACGCTACTTTCATTATCTTATCAACGCCTAACTAGGCCAAACTAACTGCCAGCAGAATGGTTACCCCGAAGTAAAAGCCCGGTGGATGGTGATGTCTCGCTTGATTGCCCGCTCGACGCGTTTGTCCCTCGGATCCTGCCAGAAGCAGTTCTTTCGTCTCTGGTCTCAGACTTGGGCGCCTCCAGCAACCACACCGCCATCAACAGCCCAGTGATCAAATATGCTGGTTGTGTGCTCTTAAAAACACCAAAATTACACCAAAGAAATTGCCAGCATACTGAATGTAAGGGTAGGTAAGGGCGACGTCTCTAATGATTCCTCGCTCGCTTGTCCCCAGGATCGCATCAGATGAGTTATGTTCGTCTCGGGTCTCGGACCTACGGTAGGCATCTCCAGCAAGCACACCGTCATCAAAGACCCAATTGTGCTCTGCTTGTAAGCTCTTATAAACGCCTGACTGACCCCAAAGTATTGCCGGCAGAATGGATACCCCCAAGTATGAGCGTACTGGATGCTTATGCCTCGTTTGATTGCTCGCTTGGATCGTTCGTCCTCAGGATCCCGTCAGAGGAGGTGTTTGCTTCTCGAGTCTCAGACCTGGGCATCTCCAGCAACCACACCGTCATCGTCTACGCTAAAGAGGGTTCGTTCAGCGCCCCTCGCTGCTGGTGGACTTTCCGAACGTTCGGCCACGAAGAGGTTCACGTCCTGGACGGGGGTTTCCAGGCGTGGAAGGCGTCAGGCGGGAGGTGGGTGTTCCTGTGTTGTCGTAGTAGTGCAGAATGTTGCAATAGTGTAAAAAATGTTGCGGTCGAGTGCAGAAAATGTTGCTGTAGAGTATCAAAAATGTTGAAATCGCGTCCCAGATGTTGCAATAGTGTAGAATACCAGGTATGTTGCAATAGTAGTCATTGCGAGTAATGTTGCACCACGATTGATAGTAGTCTAGATAGTGTAGAAAACTTTGCTTAAGTGTTTACGGTTTAGTCCAGCTCCGACAAAATGGTTCATCCCAATATATTTTTTGGGCGGTCGGCGGTAGGGTAAGGGTTTCCGACTATTTCTCCACGAAGGGGTTCACGTCTTGGATGGGGGTTTCCAGACATGAAAGGCGTCGAGGGCGAGGGGGGGGGTGAGGGGGCGCGTTGCTAATACTTTGTAATAATGTTTACGACGTAGCTCTTTTTCTTACGTGCTGTCACGTACCTGCTGTACAAAGGGTTTTTTGTTTTGTTGTGCTCGTTCCGGCAGGGTGGAGACCGGGTACGCCTACCCGGCGAGCATGTGGCGGGTGTCCCGCGCTATTTTCAGTTTCAACCCTTTCGGAGCTTGGATGAAAAAAAATCCCGAATAATAATGACGAATAAAAACGACGATTGTAGAAAAAAAACGAATAATAATGACGAATAATAATGACAAATAAATACTGGCGATTGTAATGATGATTGAAATGACGATTGCAGCATTATCAACCACGCGAAGCAGCCAGGACTGATGGGTTATACCCGTAGGAGATGTCTCCATAGTCGAAAGTACACCGTAAGGAGTTGTACGACACGCCGCAGGTGCTGCGCGCTCTTCCTATTAATAGGTGGTTGATGCCATCGCCCCGCCCCCCTCGTTGTTTTTGTCGCCAATCATGGATCTTAAAGCAATTGGATTTGTTCTGTTATGTTTCCTACAGAAGTCGAGCCACATGTTCTTGATTTCCATTTTTTTGGTTCATGTGCTGTCTGTCGCGTGCATTCTGCTTTGTACACGGCGGTGTTTTTGTTGTTTTTGTTGTGAAATTTTTCCACAAATCGGGCAGGTCAGATCCCCATGAAATCGTCTAGCTGTTTCAGGGTAGAGAGATATATCCCTGATTTTTGTATATACGATCTTCACGATCCCCATCGTGTTTGCCAGATGGGATCTGTATGGCACGATCTCTCGCATACATGTCTGCCGAGTGGGCTGTATATATTATGAAAAATGTATAAACGACAGCTGTCGACGTAGAAGTCAACTGACTGAAGGTTTTACCACGATCGCCCGCA